>OX243813.1:21701809-21721809 GCA_945859605.1 Lumbricus rubellus | reverse complement strand
GGACAAAAACAGGTGCACAGTACTGTACAGTAGTCCGAATTTGTTGTCATTAGGTAATGAAGGCCTCAGAGAGATTTTTTAAAAGAAATACATAAAGAATGATGTTGGTTCAGACATGAGTTCTGTTGATTATTATGGTAATGTTATTAACTGAAACACAATAAGTGTACGTGGTACGTGGCAAGTTCATGGGACTGGCATTCGAAGTCTAAAACTTCTGCAAGACAATTAACAATGACGCTAGATTCAAACTTTAATGATTGACATTGAAAACCTTAAAAAAATATATTAAATGTAATTTACAATTTTACACCCGCAAAAAAATACAAGGAAACTTCATTTGATCAGGCAGGTGTACACCAGAGTGACCAGACATTTATCATAACAAGGATGCCAAGCAGTTGTTCTGACTTTCCTTCCATCAACTTCACACATGGGTCCATCATGCTGCGAATCACTTCTCTACATGACACGCATAAACACATGTTAGTGCACATGTTAGTGCGGCATCCCGCCAACATCCTTGGAACTTTTCATACTGAGGTCCAGAGGCTGCAGTGATGGTCCACAGCTGACCATAATAATATGCACTGGTTCCTTGAAAAGTAGTCCACATTGCAGACTGGTGCATGCTGCATTCCAGGTGATTCACCTGTCGAAAGACACGAAAGACATGCGTGAACACTCAGAACAGCCGTATGTATGAATAAAGACAGCTCAGCAGCAGAGATCAGAGAATTTATAACTGCTTCTGCATGCTGTACATTGATGTGTGTGCTGAAAGAGAAAGGGAGGATCTCACAGCTATCAGGTCAAAAGTATTCATGAACAGAAATGATGGAAGATAGAACCGCCATGTGGGCCCCGTGGCGCATTGGATAACACACTGGCATGGAGACCAGCGGAGCTGAATTCGATTCCCGAAGCCCACTCAGGATACACGTGCTTTGTAGGCTGCTATTAGCGCCATTGTATTGCGTGCTGTCTATTCTATTCTGTTAGTAGTTAAGATAGATGTTAATTAAGATAAAGAACTGTATACTGTAACATTTGTTTATTTTGCTTATTTTTAAAAGTTCTGCATTGCCAGCAACTAATAAAAGGAACAAACTCTGATAGTGCTTGGAATCCATCTACTCTCCTGTCATCGTCCAGAGTTTGTTCAGGGTATGAATGAAATGTTCTAACAGAAACTTCTTACTTAAACAGATAGGACTAAAAATACACTGTGAAAATTATGAGAGAAAAATAGTATTATACAGATATAGGCATATTAGGCATATACTAAATATTCCCAGATGTTTGTTTTTCCTGACAGTAACACCAGATCATCATCAAACTCCCTGTAGTCATTTTGCCCTGCTTCATCAAATATTCTCATATCCTCGTGCACTCGCCGGTGTCACGAAATAGAGTATCCCCCATATTAATCGTATCCCCCCAAAAGAGGAAAAGTCAAAAAGCCACTTCCGCGTGAATTTATTTTTTGCAAATTAATTTTCATCTGCTTTGTTTTGACAAATGACAATAACGGGTATGTTTATTTTTTTATTTTGATATTTTTTGCTTTGGTTTTAGAGCACTTAAAACTTTTGAAACACTTAAAAACACTTAGAGTCACTAAATAATTTCGAGTTGCCTTTCTCTGAACATTGCTTAGGACACTTAAAACAATTAGAGTCACTTTAAATTTTGATTAGAGAATAAATATTTCAATTATACGCATTTCTAAAAAAATGGGATAGAATGGTTTATCCCCCCGGATAGTCTAGACCGGTTAATTCCATCCGGGGGATAGACTAATTCATCCCCCCGGATAGCTTTCTGGGGGGGATAATCCTTTTCGCGACACCGGCACCTGCGTTCCTGCCTCTCTGAAATAATCTTTAGCTCTTGTTTAGCTTTGAACAATGTTTGCCATCTTCCATCATCAACGATATTGACCATGATCATCCACGGTCACATGACTAAATTATGGCCATGCTCATTTCACCACTGCTTTGAGCACCGTCTGAGTGTGCTCCGCGTTAGTTTGAACAAGAGCTCTCTGGAACAGCACGCAGAGAAAGCAAAGCAAAGGTTGCAGAACTAACAAGGTTTGTTTACAGAGGAAGAACGGTGGATAGAAGTCATTCAATTTAGCTGAACTATTATTATGCTATATGGCACACAATTTCTTTGACCTGATGATGCCAAATAAGAAAAACATGGAGACAATACAATAAATAACATTCATCACTCAGAAAATATTAAGATTTCCAAAAAATGCTAATAAATTAAACTTTCCCAGATGGATGGTCCAAGAGACTGTCACTTAGACCTGTCTTTTACTGACTTACAATATCATGTTTAAATTATATTCTACTGTATCAGATTATATTCTACTTATAAATACATAATATAAAATATATGTATATTTATGTATATAGCCATTAACAAGACAAGGTAAAATCCGTGCCTATTGGTAATGCAAGACTTTAAATAAAGCCAAGGCAGTCATTGGATTATCTCGACCGGACTCACCTGGCCAGTTTTCTCCACCTCCACCGATTCTTGTATATAGTTTATTATCACCTGGTGCATTTCATTTGCTGGTGAGCTCTAGTTGATAGTTAATCCGAATCTCTCAGTTAGGTTTTGAAAAATTTAAACTTATGAACTCCTGGAACTAAGAGTCCAGCACAATGAAACTTCCACCCTTCTATACAGCCAATCACTTTCATTCGACCACCCAATTTTTCAATCAACAAATAACTCATTTGATCAATTACTCAATTAAAAAATTAATCAAAGCAGCAATGAAAAATCTAAATGTAAAAGATACATGCAAACTGCGATACAAAAAGATACATGCAAACTGTGATACCAACAACTGAGACAAGAAGATCAACAATAGCGCAAGGAACCAATACCCAACCCTCCCAATAACTTACTAAGTACCTGAACTCAAAAAAAGCATTCTCCAAAAAACCGTCTTAGAAATGTTCTGACAACCACACCCAAAAAATTTCAAGTTGAGAAACTCAGAAACCTCAAAATGGGAAAAATAACGTTCAGTCAAACTGATATGAACCAATGCATACATGCATCATCTCAAATATTCTAGATATAAAATCTAAGGCTCGATTGCTTCAACAGAAGTGAAATGGCTCAAAATAATTTACTTTTTTTAACCGGACAACACACGATATAGGAGGCAACTATAATGAAACTGATTAGTATGAAATGCTGAGGATTGTTAAGGTTTTGTGGTATCATAGAATTACCTTCAACTAGAAGTTGCCAATAAAGAAACTGACAACAGCTGCAGTGGCAGAAGAAATATAAGAACGCAGACATGCGTATATCAATTCAGGAGCTGCTTATAAGCAGTTGTGAAAGCAATAAAAGAAAAGGCTTTCAGAAATATAAGGAATAAGTAAGCAGGCAGGTTTACAAGAGTTGCATATAAGCAGTTGTCAGAGCAATAAAGGAGAAAGGCTTTCAGGCAATAGAAAAAAATAGAAAGCCATCTCACGTTGCCCAATGAAATGAACCCGACAGCCATGGTTGGCTGGATAAAATGATGAAAATATTGTATGTATGTGTGCAGCATGTCTTGCATCGCGTTGCCTGTGCATTTGTATTTGCGAAGCCCACTATATATAGTTATATATATCATGAGAGCACTATATGTATGTAAGTATACAACTATACATGTACATATAAACATAGTATATATAATATATAAAATGTAATACATATCATAAATAGCAGGCACTAAAATGTAACTAATCCTATTCCTTGCACAATTGGCAGACATCCACTCAAAAGCCCTCTGGATCCAGATTTATTAGAAAATTTATTTCATGATGTTAACCATATACGGCAGCGGTTCTCAACCTTTTCAGACTCACGGACCCCTTTTTAATTTTGGGCCACTGTCACGGACCCCCAATAAAATTTTGCGCCTTTGGCGCATTGTCGCGACTGTGCGACTCTATTATCCTATTATGTTATCTAGACTAGAGACTGAAACAAACCGACCTATATAAAACAGATGAATTTGTCATTAATCAGCGTATTATTAGTTTCATTTCGCCATTGAAACAAGGAAATATCGAAAAATTGACCAAAAATTTATCTGTTTGACTATTTCTACGTTTTTAACTAAGAAATATATAATTTTCAGGACTTGCTCGCGGACCCCCAAGCACGTCGCCGCGGACCCCCAGGGGTCCGCGGACCCCCGGTTGAGAACCGCTGATATACGGGTCCAGTGATCCAGACATATATATGTTAAATGTATGTGACAGTAGAAAAGCAGACATGCATGCTGGTGCAGAACATTTGTTTACATACATAGTGCATACATTTTATGCACAGGAATATACAAAGGTATGGTATATATTTTTTATATTTGCATTATACAAAGTATATCCACAACGAACAAACAGGACATACATCAGATGCATGGCTTGGCTGTCCTATATATCAGTTCAATGTCTTTGAAGGGTTCCTAAAATGTGCTTCATAAAACTCCAGATACATACATACACACATACATACATACATACATAGTTACATACATATATACATACATACACACATACATACATACATAGTTACATACATATATACATACATACACACACATACATACATACATACATGCATACATACATACATACATACACACACACACACATACATACATACATACATACATACATACAAACATACATACATACATACATACATACATACATACATACATACATACATACATACATACAATGTCATACATACATACATAACATACATACATACACGCATACATACATACAAACATACATACATACATACATACATACATACATACATACATACATACATACATACATACATACATACATACATACATACATACATACATACATACATACATACATACATACATACATACATACATACATACATACATACATACATACATACATACATACATACATACATACATACATACATACATACATACATACATACATACATACATACATACATACATACATACATACATACATACATACATACATACATACATACATACATACATACATACATACATACAAACATGAAACTGCATGGAAACATCTCTAACTATGCACAATGCACATATTATGCACGCATTTGTATGTGGCAGAGCAGATGGAACAATATTATTATGTACGATACTTGTGGGTATAGAATAGTCGAGAATTGGAGCCATTTTAAGCCACAGTTGGCGCCACTTCTGGACGACGGAGGAGAGTTCCCAATCCCAGAGGATGGAAAGAACAAGGAAAAGGGCTTATTAGACTGTACAAGAACAGAATGATCGATGAACCACACAATAACCATAACCATAACCATAACCACAGTTTTTATTGCTCAAAGTGACAGTTGACAAAACATCTTTATTACATATAGTGTCTATAGAAACTAACAAAAAGCAAAAGGAGAGAACCCTTAAGGGACTACTGTCCCACTGACAGGGTTTCCCAAATACAAGTGAAAGTAAACAGCAACAGGTTATACGAATAATGGAGTAATAAAGTTAAATTTTTATCTTAACTAGTTAACTAAACATCCTGGGGAAAACATCTAAAGGTGATGTTAAGTGTGCCAAATTAGAAAAGTCGTTGAAAATAAAAGAATAAGGGCAGATACATAGATTGAGATTTTGTAGTGATCAGAAGCAGGTCTGTCTATCTGTCTGTACCTGTGTGTAACTGCATGTCCATGTGTACCTGCCTGTACCCCAATGCAGCTGCTCTTTCAAGAACCTTCCATAATCATAAGTGGACAGTTTTCATATTTTCAGTCTGCAATGCCTCAGCTTTCCAGTTTGTTGGTTGTCTGAAAATACCAATGTTGTCAACTCAGTTCCATCTGTGTTGCATCGGTTGTTCAACCTCAAATGATGTCCAGCATGTGCAAGTTGCTTCTGCATAACAGGAGCAAAATAAACAGCATGGTGATGATGAAGAGCATGAACATCCTAGCAAGTTGATTTACTGCTTGCATAGGCGTAGGAGACGGAGGTCCAGAGGGGGCAAATGCCCCCCAAATTTCGGGCAAGTCTGATTTTTCGGGCAAGCAGACCTCGGAAAAAAAAGTTTTTAAATGTTTACTTTTTAAAAAAATTCCGGGTCTTCTTGCCCGAAAAATCAGACTTGCCCGAACAAAGTACCTGTCGTCAGACCTTTCGAGCAAAAAGTAACGGGAAATTTCAGAAGATTTCGGCCGGATGACTAAAAAGGTCGTCAGAATTTTCGGGCAAACGTAACGGAAATTTTTCTTCAGATTTCGGCCGGATGAAAAAAAAATTCGGGCAAAAGTCTCATTTTTGCCCCCCCCCCAACTCTGAAATGTCCTCTACGCCTATGACTGCTTGGCATACAAACTGCTGAGATATTTGCTACTCACGCGAACTCCCAATCTCCACACACTACATTGTAGATCTTATTTAAATGCTCATTTACCTAATTAATCTAGTGCAAGTTAAACAACAGTGCTCTTAAAGAAAACAGTGCTCAGCATCCTCTGCCAATCAATGGATCAATAACTGATGATTAACCCTTTAATGCCGGAGGGTATAGGATCTTAGACTCGGCATTAAAGGGTTAAGCTCATTGCCCTGCTGAAGGTCATGCCGTCACTTTCATGTTAACGCCTTGTATACAGTCAAGCGGGCAAGATACGCCTAAAAGCTACGCTGTGCTTCAAGTTTATTTCAGGAGGAGATAAAATATCAAATGGAGCACAAGGAGGCATGATGCTAAGCCATAATGTCTCAACACAAAATCTGGAAGCCCTTGTAATCTCTAGTCTAAATTTGTCAATATAGTCAGGACCTTCTACAATGTTTCTGTCTTGTGTCTGGTCTTGTAAATCTTGTCCAAACCCACAGCCTTGCGTAGGTCCCGTGATTCTGAGCCGCAGCTTTGGCCTTTAACATCAATGGTGCTACTAACATCATTAAAAACAAGACTAATTATGCAAAATGTTCAGCATCACCTTTGGCTTAACAAATCTAACAAACATCATTAAGACAATTTAGCAATCAAAAGAATGATTACTTGTACTCTATTGGAAACCCGAACATTACTCAAAAGAAGTATGTTAACTGTGTTACAAAAGTACAAGATGCATAAATAACATACTGCCATTATTACACCCTATTGACAAAACATGCCTTAGCTCAATTAGTTATGTGTCTGTAACATCTCTTCCTTGGTTTGGCACTGTCTGGCGGGTGTGGCCCCTGTCTATTTGCAGGAGCTCTGCTGCTCCACCCTACACTAAAACGCCATCACTTTCTCCTCCCTTCTAAGCAGATTGAGCTTCTTGTTCCCCAGTCATGCACTTTTATTATGCAGTGCCACACCTTTTCTGTTGCTGGCCCTGAGATCTGGAATGGGCTCCTTTTTGAACTACGTCTAATGCCATGAGACCATGTTCTATTCTACTCTCAAGACTGTTCTCTTTAGCCGTGGTTGGGTCGGGAGTGCTTCTGAGTAGATACTCTTGAAGTGGCGCTATATAAATCTCTTAAATGAATGAATGAATCACTCATTAGAATGCAGAGTAAAAGCAAAAGCTTACTCTTGATGATGGACATGGCAAACCATAAACAGCAATGCTTCACCACAGCCGCATGCTCATAAATGTCAGCAAAACCTGCCAGAGCTGGAAAATCAATCCGAAGCAATGCAAAGAGAGGGAAGTACTTTAACTATGACTATGCGCTGCCCAGCCTTCGAAACATATTTGCAACTTGAAGCTTTTCATCAGAGGCTATTCCCAGGTCATTAAATCACGCATCAACATCGTCTGCAACATCATCAAATGCCCATGAGAGCCAAGCAATATCGTTCCAAAAAAAACATGGTGCACATCTGATTGCAATAAGCAAGGTCGGAAAGACAGAATATCTAGAACCCACCTCGACAGTTCATTAGACGGCTTTCGCAGAGGTTTATGTGGCATTTGGAAGCAATCTTCACCGGATTTCGTGTTTAAACGTTGCCACCTTTGCCAGTTTCAAAATTTCTATTCTTATCTGAACTACATGGAGCTCATGTATCTGCTCAAGAGTCAGGAAGAGTCTGGTTCTCATTCAAAATTCCTATTGCATTGGTAAACTATAAGAAA
Source organism: Lumbricus rubellus (assembly GCA_945859605.1). Classification (NCBI taxonomy): domain Eukaryota; kingdom Metazoa; phylum Annelida; class Clitellata; order Crassiclitellata; family Lumbricidae; genus Lumbricus; species Lumbricus rubellus. The sequence continues at coordinate 21,713,634 of OX243813.1, read as the reverse complement.
CATTTTATACAGTAGGCCTATCAATGTTAAAATCTGTGTTCACTGCATGTCTGTCAAATTCAATTCAAATTATTGTCAAGGTAAACTCTGTATTCCTCGACACCAAAAACACCAAAGTCACTAAAACAGCCAAAGTCAGGTTCATCAAAGATTAACCAACTCTAATTTGTAACTTGATCAATGGGTTTTGCCCCGAAGATCAGTGATATCTGTCTACCAGTAGAGGGGTTTGGAGAACAATATCCATCAAGCTTCAAAAGTGGGGGCGTAAGGCACGTTTTAGGCATAGACAGAGGGTTGTTGATTTCCAATAATATAAATCCACCAGAGTGAGGGAGGGTGCAGTTGTTCACCCAATTTCAGGAGGGGGATTAGACGCCACTGCCCAAGATTATGTGAACAAACGAATATGCATAACAGTCACATACATCATACAGTCATACATGCATATCATGTGAAAGAAAGCCATTCAGAACGAGTAACACAGGACAGCAAGACAAACAGATGTGTGACATGTGCTAAATATAGCATGAGAGAAGCAGGCACAGGAAGACCATTGTCCATTGTCCAACCAACTTAGTAATTTTCAGATAATCTGTCACCCTGCATTTCTGGAATTAAGCACCATTGACAGAATTAGCAAGAGATTGCAGTGAGCTACAGAAAAGGGCAAAGAGATACAAAAAGGCAGGCACATAGTGAAGTATACACAGATGGAAGCCTATAACCACCCCCACCCCCAGAAATTCATCGGAACCATGGGGGTGGTTGTACACAGCTAATTCATAATTAGAAGAAGTTAACAGCTGAGTCCCAAATTAAATTTCGCTCTTAATGGTCCCTTAGAGCACATTTGTGAAAGACAGTCCATCACGTAAAGACATTTCATCTCAACAAAGGTCCCAAACTAATTAAGTCTGCCATCCCATTCTATCTACAACTCTAATAGTGGTAAACAGCTAGGGTCTTCCCAAGGGTATCCTCAGTCAAACTGAAGTCAGAAATAATGCTTTCCCTATAGTTCAGGCAACAGAGTGGCAAACAATCAACATTTCCATTAGGTCGAGCAATACGCAAACCATATTTTTCGTTTAAATATTCAATTAATTAACCGAATTTGGCCTGAAACTGCAATCTTTAACCAATACATCAAATTTTACGAAAAATGTAGCATGATGACTAAATGTTACCTTATAAAATCACACAACTTAGCTACAATAGTATTCAGTTTACCAGTTAAAGTAAGTAGTTGAAATTGAATAACACATTGTACTATTACCCACCGCGTAGTAGCCTTTGTTTTGAAAAGCCACTCAAAGTTCAAATGAAACCAACTTCAGATTTTAATTTCTAATTTTGACTAAAAATGAAAAGATCACAGCAGAAATGCTGGAAAGCCAGGATAGGTCTATCTGGGATAGCTGGTAGAGGAGGAGGAGTGTGTAATTGAACTAAGCCAGCAGACAAATATAAATGACATCAGATTCAGACTGGGACAAAGTCCCCTTTCGCCAGGGTATGGCAAATGTTACATGTATGTGCTGAGGACTAATGCGGCAGGAGTTGAGAGAAAGCTATGCTAAAAGTGGGTTATAATAGGTGAACTGGGGCCAAGAATGTTCAGCTACGATAATTTATCATTCAGGTGACATGAGAAATAAAGAAATGCTCTCCATCACTCCATCATCCAACCCAGGGATATCCCTCAGTCCAGGAGGGTAAGGGTGACACTTGGAACCATTAATTATGGCATGGGAGTAGCCTAGACTGAAGACTGGTACATGATCCAGGTGAGGGTCAACAGAGAGGGTGATAACAGACAAGCAGATCCAGCCCAGCCCAGTTGCCTCCTAATGAACTCTGAGGTCAAGCCAAAAGGTCAAACAATTATAGTAAAACCTGAGAAATGACTGGCTGCATCTAAAAGGCTTAAGCCTAGGATCCCCTATATAATGTGTATGACTTCATGTCCAGGCCCACCCAAGGCCAGCAGCCAGAAGGGTATCAGTTACATGGCCAATGGGAGGCCTGGTGGAATAAACAAATGACATAGACAATTCACATCTGGAGCCCTAAAAGATCTTTCAAAATCAAAGAGCTAAGACATTAAAAGACAACTTTGGAGAATTACTACTGCAGTTTTCAAAACTGAAGGCCAAAATTAATTCCTATGATCCTATCACATATTAGGCTATAATACTGTAATCACTTCATTCTGTGTCATTTTAGTGTATTATCATCACTGGGTACTTCACAAGATGATATCAAGCATATGCAGTTGAGTATGAATGCAGAATTATTATTACTCCAATACCGCTATAATCTTTTAACCTGCACCGTTTGTTCATCCAGGTTCTGAGTAAAATAATATGACCAGAGAACAAGAGAACACTGTTCCTGAAAGGTATCACTACGCATTGGATAGCAGCTGCACATAAATGCTGGATGTAAACAGAAGGCATTCAGAAAGAAACTTAGTCTATCTCTTGTTACCTGGACTAGATAGTTCAACCACAATGTCTGTTCTCAGTTATTACTAATATTTAGTCTATGTGCCACAGTATTTCATTCGTCTATTGCATAGACACGTCTTACCACTCAGTCAACAGCAACAGCATCAGTAGTATCATTACCTTCATCATCCTTCTTGTCTAACTCCTTCTCATCATAATTGCTTTAATCACTGTTAACTGCATTGAAACTTACAGATATATAGCATATAACTCTTGGACATATACTGTAAAATCTTCCTCCTGCACTCCTCTTACTGTTTAAAACCCTGCATACATCATCCCTAAGGTCAACAACATTTATTGCTTTAAAGTATCATTTTCACTGGCCTCTGTGTTATATGACATGTTTTAAACTTCTGAGCATAAAAGTGCCTTGCTAAGCTAGCCACCTTTTGTTTTGAAAACAATAAACTTCCCCAAATCGTGCCAAGTGATATTCGTGAGAAGAGGAATATCAGGGCAATGCTTCCATCAACACAAAAGAGCCGCAATCTCAATAGTATCTCCCCTCCTCCACCCACCTCCACACACACACACACAGAACCAGTATACTCGTCTGAAAACAGCCATCACTGGCAGCAGCATCTTAGAGGATGCAGCAAACGTAGCAGAAGAGCGAGGAGTGACACAAGAGACTCACTGGAGAATAATAGCTTTGTAATCAATGATTAATTGCCTCCTTCTGATAGCAGAGTTGGAAAGATATATGTATATATATATATATGTATATATATGTATGTATATATATATGTATGGGCCATGATTCAAACTATGGTACCCAACTGACAATAGATATATCTGAGACAGACAATCCTCATGGGCAGCACCACAATGAGCCTGTGGATCACTCATTTTACTTGATGGACGTTGATATAGCAACCCCATACATCAATGTTCCTCTGAAATTTAGAACATTTGCATTTCCGACCAGAATCACTCTACAGCCGATACAAATATACGGACACTAAAGAAAGCGTTATCGGAAGACAATGACCCAGAAGAGAAGTTCTCAAACGACAGCCCACGTCACATGCTGAGTATGTAGCTCTGAACAAAAACGTGACGTCAAACACGACGTCAGACATGCAGAGAAATTGGTCAGTGCTGAGATGGGCAATCCATCATATCATGCATAGATGCCGTCGTCATCGTCTGCAGGGATATCGGTGGCTAGACACTTTGAAAGGCACGTCAACATTGAAGAGCATTGAAGCAGGGCACCACCACATCTAGACAGGGCACCACCGCATAGACACGGCTCCAGAGAAACTGCCTCACAAGAGAATCGATGGCGCCGTCGCAAATGACAATGTCTGGTTAGAATGTGACAACGATAATCGTGATATGCATAATCGTATTTATAAGTGATTCACTAAAACAAAACAATGCCAAAGAACGTCGTATACTCACCTGGCGGCACCACGAAAAGAAGGGACGACAAAACGCTGCAAACATTAGCAGCATCAAAGTCAAGTTTTGACTAATTTTGACTTGCATATGCAAGCAAAAGAACGTAATCCAAGGACTTCTTTGAAACTGTAATACGACACCAACTAATAGAGAGTCCATAGGATGAGCCCAATCAAACAGAACTATGTTGACGTTGCTGGAGATCTGATGATCTAACTACTTCTTACTTCTGTGCAACCATTCATGTGAAGATATACAATATAAAAGCACTTGTCAGCATACTACCACACGAAGTTACCAAATGTGGACTGCATATAATTATATTTAATACTGTTTGTCCAAACTCAACCTAAAAGTCTGCTGTTGTCCTGTTTGTGGAAAACTAATGCAACCAAACTACACCATTACAATAGCAATGACTGCATATGAGACTGAAATAGACAAATACAGAGACAGACAGTCTGAGATGACAATGTCTTTCTAATCATGCATACATGTCCTTTCCTCAGCAACAGACACAGTAATGAGTGAGGCTATTAGTAAGAGAAATTAATCATGCAAGCTTTCTCCTCTGGACAGTAAAAGCTAAACAGATATAAGAAAGCAACCAATAAAGCCCTTGTACAAGAGATAAACCGGCAGTAAATGTAGTAGTATAACAGCAATATGGGCAATTTTATTGAAGCATGACCACTATAGCTTAACTGACCACTGTCACAACAGGGAATTGAAGAAGGTGGGTATCAGCAAGGGCATCTGGTCAGGCAACGTGGCTCACAAACATAAACAAAATGGATTTTATTGTCACAATAGACAACCTGGCAGACTCTCACTTGTATATGAAAGGCTCTTAACTGATGAGCATTCCCTTCTGTGTGTGTGTGCCCGTGTGTGCATGTACATGCGTGTGTGCGTGCATGCGTGTGTGTGTACATGTGGAGCGCGGTGGTGTAGTGGTGGCGTCGTTGCATTGGAGCCGGAAGGTCCGAGGTTCGAATCCACCTCGCCGTGTAAGGACCTTGGGCAAGTCCTTCACTTACAATTGCTCAGCGCTTCGGCGTGAAACTCCGATGCAGTGTCCGCTCTGCATCGGGAGCGCCTCTGAGTAGAGAGAGCTTGAAGAGGCGCTATAACAAGTGCACATACAAACAAACAAACACGTGCACAGTACATTTGACTGCATGTGTTTTGCTAAATGCATGAACGTCATACTGCTAGCTGCTTCAGTGATTTCTATTATGAGCCATAAAACAGATTAATAGGCTGTTTCAGCATTTTATTATTGCTTGCAAGTTATAAAATATAAACTGTCCAATTGCAACATCCATTGAACATTATTAAAGCACTGTGATTAGTTACAGTAAAAGATATAAACCAGAATTCTGACATTAATGAAGACTTCTATATTCTGAACTAACAGCTTCTAAGCTATGTATTTCCATTGCACATGATTGATACGCCTTTCTAAATTGCATTGCACATCAGCACCATTCACCAAGCAGGATATTTCAGTGACAATTTTTCATAATCTACGTATAGGTTGCAATGCAAGCTTGACACTGGTGATCCAATTAAGGCAATCAGCAAACAACTTATCATTTACAAAGTATAAATCACCAGTAACGTTGGTCATTTTACACTTATTCCTACGTGTTGTTCCTGTATATTTGCAAGAGGTCCGTCGCTCTACTCTGGGTGTACATGGGTGTCGTTCTCTATGTTCCTCAACTCATGGTGAACTTCTCATTCCTCGAACATGAACTGCTCTTAGACAACACTGTGCTTTTTCTGTTATTAGCCCCATGGTATGAAAAATAGGCTCCCACGTTTATGTGCCTTTTGCCTAGGGTTTCCTAGGGTGCACTTTTATCGCAACCTTAAAACCATAATTCTCAGCTTAGGCTGGGTCAGGAGTGCTCATGACTGAGTAGTAACCTTCAAGAGGTGCTATATAAACCTGCACATTGTATGAATGAATGAATTTGCAGACTCCAATACATGTCATAATCCCTGTTCTGCGAAGTAGATTTGTCTAAGTCCAACAGGGACAAAATTCATTCTAACAGCAATACACTATATGAATTAATTCTAAATCTAGCACATTCACATATACTGTCTTTCTGAGTTATTAATTTGCTATTAAATTCTATATTTTAGTTTTAAAAAATAGTGGTGTGTGATTAAACTGATAGTCTAGTGATTACTGACCACAGAGGTCAAAGCTTCAATTTTCTGACTGGAAGGCCTACAGGAAGATTTTCACATTGTGCCCCAAAGGCTAAAGCTATCTTTCTGTCATTCTGACTATCTGTATCTCTCTGTCTGCCTATCTACCTTCCTTGCCAACATCTACATCCGCACCTATTTTCCTACTATCAGTCTTTCTGTCCATTCATTCTTCTATTCCTTCATTCACACATCCTGCAATGCCAACTTCTACAATCTATCATTCATAATCAAAGCTTGTGTAACATTTTATCTTCACCAAAGGAAACATAAATAAGATAAAACCAGCATACCAATGACAGGTACAATGTAGGCTATATAGACAGTTTACCCAGCATGCTTTAAGTTAAATTATATAGCATTACAGACCATTACAGATCTCTACTCTATAGTCCCTCATAATAAGTTTTAGGCCTACAGTTTGACCTAGGCTGGTCTAATTGTTACCCTTATTTACTCTTTCAAGACACCATGTATACCACTAAAACAGAAAAAACTGTGCCTAACGTTTGTTTACTAAAAGACCAATAACTATGACATAGTTTCTTTTGGATGCCATGGGATGAAACATTGTTCCTACATGCGACTTCGCCACATACGTCTTCAATTAACGAAACGTCAGTTGAAAGTCTACAGACATACCTAATAAAAGCCTTGCAAGTCAACAAGAAACGAAGAACTGTTTTAACCAACTCACTTGATGTAGGCCTACAATAACACGTTCTGTTTCGCGACGACGATGATTTAATTCCACGCAGAAGATTATCCTAATTATCTTCGCCTAATTAAGTATACACTGTTCAGATTTGTCATATTCGCATAATCAGTCGCAAATCCGGTGCACTCGAGGCCAATAATAATAATTATAAGACGGTGACTATGATTGTTATCTATACAGCCAACGACGTGGACTTCATGAATAAAAACCTTTCACAGCGGCGTCGTCATCCTCGCCGACGGACGATAATCTGTAATCCGCATCGATCTCTCCTCCCTCTACCTCTACCTCTACCTCTACCTCTGCCTCTGCCTCTACCTCTACCTCTACCTCTGCTTCTGCCTCTGCCTCTGCCTCTGCATGCGCAGTCCGGGGTCGAATCGAGACGACGACTGGGGCTCGATACAATACAAGACGAACTACTCGACGACGATCAGAAAGGCGTGGACGGGAAATGCAGCAAGCATCGGCTTTTCGTCGTCCGCACTCCGCAGTTGAAGCAGGAAGGAGAGAAAGAGAGAGAGTCCGGCGCCTCCTCGTTCTTTTCGTCTCGCGACGCCGCCCCAGCAGCCGCCGCCGCCGCCGCCGCCGCCGCCGCCGTCGCCTAGTGTTGTCCGTCAACAGCAGGAGGCGCTCCGTCGGCTCCGCTAGTCGAGACAGCCACATGCATACAGCTTATATATATATATATATATATATATATATATATATATATGCGTACACATACATATTCATGAGTTATAGACAAATAATTGTTGTAGGACTAATTCACTCAAAGCATGCATGCATTTAGACACAGATAGGCCTACGTGGACAAGGCTATTAATATTTTTTTTTTAAATTTGCTAATTAATTTTATCAATAGGCCTAGCCTACAAGACGCACACGTTTCTTACGATATCCATGCCGAGGGCTTCACTTCTCCATTTCATTTTTATTGCATCTGTTAATGATGCATGCACTCCTATCAACAGGTCAAGAATGATAGGCCTAATGAAAAATAAAAATATTATCAATATTATAATTATTATCATCGCCTATGGGCTATAGGTCTATTAGGCTACTTCTAGTCAGTTTCTGAGATGGTGTTAATTGGTCGATTTCTAAACAATGCGCTGCATCATGCATGTATGAATCAAAGAAAGAGGAAACGTACAAAGGTAGGCCAAGACTACGCTGGATTGGCAATAGGCCCTAGGCCTATAGATTGAGGACGTAACATCACGTTGACTGAAGTTCCGCCACTGGTTGCACTCTGCCAGTGCCAGTCCCAAGCCTATATGAAGGAGGAGGTCGGCACTAGGCCTAATCATCTTTGAAATGGCAGTGTCGTTAAAACAGTAACAACTATAGGGCTGTTGATTTAATCGCGTTAACGCGTGCGATTAACGCGTTAAAAAATTTGCGATTAAACATTTTAACGCATTAATCGTACGCGTTAATTAAATCTGATTAAAATGGAATCAGGCAGAAAACTCGTTTTAAACGGAAGGCTCATAAAACTAGTGATACATTCTTTGGCAAATATTCGAAGAAAGAATTTGAGTGGGCTAATATCGTAGCAATTCTTTTCTCAATTATCGCCTAACATGAGTTAAACGCTAACGATGAGCCGTCGACATCGGCCGCATTGCATCGTCCACTAAAGTTGTTTCCTCACCCCGTCAGACTACATTGGTTGAACTCCAGGTGATGGCAAGACCATTGGATCCAGGTTTCAAATGATAAATGTTTACAGAAGGACAACTGAGACAAGGTTTGGCAAGAACCGCAACCTCTTGTGAAAAATTGTGACTAACTAATGAGGTTCAATATAAATCTAGTAGACCTGCTGTTGTTAATTAATAAGAGCATCCCTTGAACCGACCAATGTAAATAAACTGGTTTGCTTATACAATTGGCTGAAAAATAATTAATTTTGATAGTCAGAAAATGGTCGTCTAATTTTCATTTAGGTCTATATCATTTTAATTAAAGGTGGCTCAAATGAAAAATAACGGGATTTTGAGATTTTTACTGATTTGAACAGTGTTTCAATTCTGTCTGTCAAGCAAAACTGTTCAATAAACTAAATGCAGAAATTCAAAATGCCTAAGCCAAAGATTATTTGATATGTTTGCAATAGAAAGAATGTATTTAGTCATTAAAATTTTATGCTTCAGGGGTCCTTAGAAAACAGTAAGATTAACATATTTGACGGAAATGTAGGCTATTGCGATTAATTTGGCGTTAATTGCGATTAAAAAAATTAATCGCGCGATTAATTTCGATTAAAATTTTTAATCGATCAACAGCCCTATATTAACAACAAATCATTTAAACTGACACTGAGAGGAGCAATTGACTTGACAATTGAATGAGGACAATGGAAGCCGCTTATTCTTAGGCTACCCATCGCCGCTAAATAAGAACTGATGACTACGGTGATGAACAGCGTTGCCACTCTGAAAATTAAAAAACCCAAGTTGGTCGGTCGAAAAAACCGAAGAAAACCCCAAGTTGCCCAAATCTCCCGAAATTTTTACAATTTTTCGGGAAAAATTTCTGATGACCTTTTTTTTAGTCGTCCGGCCAAAATTTTCGGAAAATATTATCATTTTCCCGTCCAAAAAAGCTGATGACCTTTTTATTAGTCATTTCGCCCAAATCTTTAGAAAATGTCCTAGAATTTCCTATTCCCGAGCAAAAAATCCAAGTTTTACCAAAAAAACCCCAAGTTTATCCAGAAAAACCCCATTTCCCAAGTTCGGAGGAAAAACCCAAGATTTTTTTGGGCCGAAAAAAACCAAGAAAAAACCCAAGTTCTTCGCAAAAAACCCATTTCCCAAGTTCGGATAAAAAACCAAGATCTTGTAAAAAAAACAAGGAGTGGCAACGCTGGTGATGAATGAGTTCGATTATTCAATATATAGGCCTAACAGTGCATATTCGTTGTAACACTGCAAGTGCATTCGCAACTCCAATACCCCAATAATTATGTGAAACCCCTTCCACAAATTATTATTGCGCTTCATAAAGGTCCGAATGCGGGTATACGCTCTATAGAACACTAATGAATCAGACACTAGTCACTACATAAATCATTGCGACTTTGAACAAGAGCGTGTCCTGGAAACAGCTTATAATCGTAGACGAAACGAGATGAGCCATAATTTTATGACCGCGGTGTCATTGTGTCGGCTAAAGGTCGACCGAAACGCCAGGGTGAGAATTGCCGGGGGGTTGGGGGGGTTCAACCCCCCAGTCTTTCTTAGAGCCCCATGTTAAAGTAGGCCTATGTTTTTCATACCCCAATTTCAAGTTTATCATAGGCCAACCCCCCCCCCCAGTTATTTTTCCACAATTCTCATACTGCGAAACGCAATATATTGAGTGGTGTGCGACTGTGCCAGGTCTATAAACGGATCCCTTGAATCCCTTTGTTTGGGTCCCGCTGCTAGAAGAACCGTTTACACTTTACAGTAGGCCTACATAGGCCTACGTAATCATCAGTGAGTGTGGTCAAAATTAATGATCACGACCATGACGCAATTTACAAATCGTTATAACCACACCTGGTTGGATAAGACTTTCTGGAGACTAACTATAGCTTTAAAGTATAATTTTATTGGCAATAACAGGGCTCTGTATGCCTATTTATGTTGGCTAAAAATAGGTCTACGTAGCCTATATTCGTTTATTTCCAAATAGCAGGCATAACGCTGTATGAGCAGTGGCGGCGCTAGAGGGGCTAGGGGCTAAGTCCCCCTAAATGGCGCTAAGCCCCCCAAAGAAAAATGCGGAAAATGTCTGCAACCATGGGTACATGGCATATACTGACGTGAGAAAGAGCAAAATCGGGAAAATAAAGTCCAAAACCATTGGACGACCAAAAAAGGTCGTCATATTTTTGGGCCGAATAAAAGCCGGAAAATCTCTACACCTTCAACCCCCCCAACTGAAATCCTGGCGCCGCCACTGTATGTGGGCCCTATGTATGAATCAATACCGCTTAAAACAAGTTTGCTGCTTTGATCTCCCTATACGCCCGTAGGCCTATGGCCTACGCGTAGGCCTACTGATAGTTGGTTTCAACATAATTATGTTGGCGCCATTTAGGCCTACAGTAAAAAATGTAGGAACTGATGAAACGCATATACAATAATTATAGTTTAACACACGAGTAAGACACATCGTAAAAAGGCGGTGCATCAAAGGCAGAAGCGTATTTCAAAGGTTTTAAAGCTCTATCAAAGCGCAATACAAATATTCAGCCACAGCCCAAAATTCTCACATAGCCTACAGCGGACCGTCGTTGTAACATGACATTGTTGATATAACGCGAATTCTGTTGAAATGCGGTCGTAACCATGGTTCCTAAACCTAATGACATAATATAATAGGGCTAATAGGCTTGCCATAGCCTACGCGCAATCGACTTCTGGAGGCGCAAAATCAAAACGAAGATTACAACAACCGTCATTATTTTAAAATCGCATCCATTCCATTTCACATTTTCAATTAAGAACGTGTGAGAATGCAGTGAATTGGTTTTTTTATACCGTATTGGATTATTGCTACTGTGATGAGCTATCTGCATTCTACAAGTAGGCCACTAGGCCTACAACGGACAAATACACAGCTAGCCTACATTATACATGTAGGCTACACTCAGTATGCGGACAGTATGCCTGCGTAGGCATAGGCGTACGAGAGATTTCAGCCGTGGGGGGGGGGGGGCAAAGATTGAACTTCTGCCCGAAAAATACATTCGTGAAAAAGTTGACGACCCTTTTTTTAGTCGTTCGGGTCTGTGCTTGCCCGAAAAACCTGACTTGCCCGAAAGTTCACGAACTTTTTTTTAGTCATTTCGGTTTTTTTGCCCGAAAAAACTACCAGACTTTCCCGAATATGGGGGGGGGGGCATTTGCCCCCCCCCCCGCACCCCCGCCTCGTACGCCTATGTGCGTAGGCCACTA
>OX243813.1:21529309-21696809 GCA_945859605.1 Lumbricus rubellus | reverse complement strand
TTGTGTAAAATAATGTTAACATTTTATATCGCGACTGTACGGTCCGACCCTGCGCACTCTTCAATCTTCACTGAGCTGAATTGATGTCAATGCCCTTATTCCATAGGCATATACAGGGTGGGCCAAAAAAAGTGAGAACACCTTGTAGAATACGAGTTATTTACAAATATAATTCAGTTAATTATATTGTTTTCATATATTTTTGTTTGCCAAGTATTTAGCTAATCAGAAATCATGTTCAATGTGTCCTCCTTGCTTCTCAACGAGTTTTTCTAAGCGTCGACGCCACTCGTTTATGCTGCTGCATGTCAATAAAACGCTGTCCCAGATTTCTTCATTCTTCGAAGTTCGATTATTGCCAACTTGAGCTGCTCAACTGTGGTAAATTTTTGCCGAAGGTAGACTTTTTCTTGCAAAGCACCCCATAATTATGGCATAATCTACTGTGTTTAAATCACAACTGTTCGGTTTCCACATGTCAGGCTCGATAAAGTTAACATTCTCCTGCCAAAGAGAGTTGATTGTATTTCTCGCTGTATGAGATGGAGCTCCATCTTGCTCCTGTAATGTCCAGTTATGGGGATCACATATCGGCTTGTCTCAGAACATGTCCACAATAGTATCCACTGTTTACTTTGGCGCCTGGTTCAACGAACACAATATTAGTTTCCCCATTCGAGACATGCCAACTTATACCATGATACCGCGCGGCTGAAATGGTCACGTTCTCGTATGAGTCGGCTTTCCTGAACTTACATTTTTCTTTGTTTCAACGGAATAAACAGTTAACTGGAGTGGCATCGATGAATGTCTTTTTGTCAGTAAACCAGATGCTTCGTACACTTCCCTCATTAGGAAACCGCTCAAGTAGCTGCCGACTGCGTTGCAAGCGTTTCAAAGTGACATTTTCATTGAGCTTCTGCCCGATTACACGCTTGTACGTTTTGAGTTGTAAATTTTGCTTAAAAATGCGTCGAAATAAAGACATCATATAGCTAAATAGGTAAGTAAGTGAATGAGCAAACAATTTAAGCTATTTTGGATACAGTGAAACAAGTTTTGATGCAATTATACTACTTTTTACGTGATGTTCTCACTTTTTTTGGCCCACCCTGTATAATCATATATAGGCGTGAGAACAGTACGTAGTATCTTAGAAGACGTCATCGTTTCTGTCAGTCTCCTTCAGAGTCCTTCTGCATGATCAGCGCACTTATCATTTTCTGCTTCTCGTCTTCAGTCTCTGCCTTTTCTGTTGATAGATCTTTAGATAGCGCTGCAGGTCAAGAGACTCAAGACAGCGCTGCTCTCTTCTCTGCTCTTCCGTCAATGCTTAGCTTCGTGTCAGATGCCATCGGCGTTGGCCAACCATCAAGAGGAGATGACATTTCTCATCCATCAGCTGCCTAACCATCTGCGTGACAGTCGTGACTGCAGCTGCCTCTGCAGCGTCACTGCAGTGTGTGGAACACTGTGGATGCACCTTGGGCTATGGCTGCACGTGACATCGCCTGCAATCTCGCAGCTTTATCTGACCTGTTAGTGTTAGCGTGACTTGGATCACTAGTTACTGTGCGACTTATAACCTGCGACTGCGACTGTGTTGCTTGCTTGGATGGTCGTTGGGCCACGGCACGTGACTTCGTCTTGCATCTTTACGACCCCGTGTCAGCCGACTGAGGCCACCTGTATAAGTAGGCCTACGCTTGTCATGCAAGATCTTTCAACTCGTGCGAGAGTTGGTCAGATTCGTCAGTAATATTACCAGTAATCTATATAAATAAAAATGAAACTTTCCAATAGTTTGTTAACCCTTTAATGCTGAGATGGTAGTAAGTGGTATGGGAGATCCTATACCCTCAGGCATTAAAGGGTTAAGAGTGTTCTCGGAAACTAACGGAAAGATTGTTTCAAAAATTTTACAAAACCTTCCATTCCAATAGAACCGTGTTGTATTATGCTTTTTTCCCGAAAAAACGCAATCTTTTCCACAAAAAGTGAACTTTGCAATCCGTTCGACCGCCATTTGCAAATTCAACAAGACCGCACGTTGCCAGATTTCAGAAACGCCTTGACTGTGACAGCGACCAGACGAAACATGAATGAGGTCGCGTGCCGTGACGTCATAAGCGAGTCGGATAATAATTCAAAAACGAATGCGGCCTTTCAATGGACGGTGTGAGGGAGGAAAGGAGCGGAGGGAGCGGGACGAAGGGGGAGGGAAGGCGGAGGGCGAGGGAGGGGGAGAGGGAGGGGGAGGGGAGGGGGAGGGGGGGGGGAGGGGGAGGGGGAGGAGGAGGGGGAAAAACGTTTCCCAATTAAAACAAGCGTTTGCACAGAATGCAATAGAGCCATAGAAGACGCTCATAAAGATAATGCGATCGTGTTGGTCACGTGATCAGGCCAACAACAGGCTGTAGAGCGTCAGAGGTTGAAAGGAATGATGGGACGACAGAAACTGTCGTTGCCGTTCCCGAAGGATCTGCGCAATAGATCTTACAGGCTTATGTATGAACGCACTTTCATTATGTCTTTCCCTGTGGGTGTGCTTAAACCCGGATAAAATGTGGCCGCAAATTTCCGCAGAAATTGTTCGAAATAAACCCATGGGAGTTATTCGACGGCGGCGTGCTGGTCGTAAAAGAGTAACGTCGAAGCCGCTGCATGCACAGCCCGTATACATACATCTACAACTAGTCAGTATACCCTTCCACCCGTCCGTCCGTCCGTCCGTCTGTCCACCCGTGTTCGTTCGTCCGTTCGTCCGTCGGTCCGGAGTCGGCCCTTCAGTCGATCGGTCTCGCTCGTCTGCTGTCGTCGTACTTTCGTATCAATTATTAACAGACGGATACAGCACTAAATAAGTCGTCGCCGACCGAGTGCGAATTGGCAGGGAACCAGCGTTGCATCAAGAACCCATTCAGCGCTACACATCGACGTAGAGTCGTAGACGACGCTACAGCAACAGCTACAATGTATACAAAAAAGCAAGACGCGACGTGAGACCTCAGACCACTAGTATAGGCCTATAATTATACCCGTGTGTGCTACAGACGAAAACTACGAGCGCTAGAACGCCAATAAAATTAATGATCCCGCCTAACGCAAAACCAAGAAGAGTTGGGCAGAAAAACCGGCAACAAGTTACAATAATACATGTAGGCTATATATCTATGGCTAATATTTTATTGAAGCCTACACTGCCCTATAGTGGAAAGCAAGGGCGTCATTTCAGGTTTTTTCAGAGGGGACAAAAAGTTCGAGGGTAGGAAAACTTGGCCAGCTTGTTAAGTTTTGTATCTTGTTTAGGCCTACGTCAGAGGTTCTCAACCTTTTTTCGCGCGCGACACACCTAAACTTGCAACCAAATTTCGCGACACACCATGCAATCGTCATCTGAATATCGTTAAAAAACAAATTATGCCTAAGCCAGCTTAGCCTATATTTGAAATTTCTAAAAAATTTAACGAATGAAATGTTGATACTGAATGCTTTCTATTTTCTACTTATTTCAACATTCAAAATTTGACTAATCTCAATTTATGATTCTACGACATTTTATGACTCTTCATTAATTGCAATTGTCTGTCCTAACAGTTAGGCCTAATGAGATTTTTGCTCCTGGATTTTCCTTGGATAGGCCTAGTTAGATGAGAATCCACAGGCTTTGTCACCCTTTGTGATTAATGCTTACAACACGTATGTGGCCTACGCTCTACCTACAACTGAGACTAACGAATGAAAATAGCCATAGAACTATATGAGTTATATCAGTTTTAGATTTAAAAACTAGGCCTACTAGCTTTGATAGCTCAAGACAAAGCAATAAAACATGGGATAAAGGTAGCTGAACACTACCGAAACTAAACGCCCTTCAAAACGTCGAATAATTGTAGCGGAAACTGGAAAGTGCAGGCCAACAGTAATTTTTTTAGTTTAAAAAACGGGCCATTGGAACTAAGTCTTCTGGGTCCCTGGACCTTGTGCATCTTCTTTATATTGTAAATTGTCACTCTCTGAATACGCAAACAACATTTCCGCGACATCACTTTTAGAATCGCAAAAAATTCTTTATGATAATTTCCTCCATTATTTTCGAAGGTTACAGCATTGGATAAAATTTTAAACGGTGCGCTCGCTGACGTCTTATACTGTAGTGAAGTCTAGGCTATGTCATAAAGGCTTACATAGGGAGTGCATCTGGGCTTATAAGGCAAACCTTGTGACTGGTCCCGAACTCCCGATTGAGATCAAATGGAATAGATAAAGGAAATCCTTCGAATATCCTATATTCTCACTGCCTACGCCTGCCAAACTGCTAAAGTAAGCAAGTCAGTGTAATGTAAGAACGACGGTTGTATGCTTTGAGAATTCGCGACACACCAAATCTTTGCGACACACCATCGACACACCACTTTTACGCGACACACCTCCGGTCGTTTCGCGACACACTAGTGTGTCGCGACACACCGGTTGAGAACCTCTGGTCTACGTGGTCTACCAGCAGCACCCAAAACTCATAATGTTTGGACGAATCCCACAACCCTCTCTAAGCTGGAATGGAGGAGGCATCTGATGTTTTTGCCCCCCCCCTTCTCGTGAAGAATGTTGTTAATGTTTCATGCATGACAGGGCTGTGTTACTTGTGTATAGGCTATCTCCATATTATGTGTAGCGCATAGACGTAGGCTACGCCGATTGGATATCCAAACAGTAGCGCCCTATCTATATAAATAAAAATGAAACTTTCCAATAGTTTGTGTAAAGTGTTCTCGAAATGTACCGCACAGATTGTTTTGAAAATTTAACAAAACCTTCCATTCCTATACGAGAGTGTCCATTTTTCTTTTTATCCGAAAAAACGCAATATATTCCACAAAGAGTGAAGTTTGCATTCCGCTCGGCCGCCATTTGCAAATTCAAAACCGCACGTTGCCAGATTTCAGAAACGCCTTGACAGTGATTGCGACCATGCAGACGAAACATGAATGAGGTCGCGTGCCGTGACGTCATAAGCGATTCGCATAATTATTTTGCGGCCTTTCAACATTCTTGGTTGAGGGAGGAAAGGAACGGAGGGAGCGTGACGGAGGGGGAGGGGGAGGGGAGGGGAGGGGAGGGGAGGGGAGGGGAGGGGAGGGGAGGGGAGGGGAGGGGAGGGGAGGGGAGGGGAGGGGAGGGGAGGGGAGGAGGAGAAGGAGGGGGAGGGGGAGATGAGGGGAGGGAAGGGGGAGGGGAGAGTCTTTTCTGCCACAGCAACGCGTGGCCGGGTACAGCTAGTTATCTTTAGACCTGGCTTAAAGCCTTAAACAAGAAAGCTATAATTGGGTATGTATAAGCGGATGCAGTCGGGCTAAATCAGCTGATGTTCTACAGATTGTTGAAGAAAAGCAAAGCAGACGACTATTCTGCATGGTTGTATGCTCGTCTACAAGACAGCATCTCAGTGGCGTAGCAAGGCTTTGGGGGCACTTGTGCAGGGCTTCGGTGGTGGGCCCTTTCATTAATTGAACCTCCTCGACTTCAAACAAAAAGACTGTGCAAAAACGCCTGACTCTTTTTCAATAGACTCTATTTCCATTATTTCGAACCCGTAGTTGAATAAAAATTAACTCGTTACAGTTTTAATTATTTTCTCCCATTAGTCTTTTAATCATTTTCTATTTCTTTCGGTTATCAGAGAAAATTCAATTAGTGTAGGCCTACTTGACAAAATTATCAATATATTGCTTAATCTGTTTATGTCTGAATTATCGTCATCCACGCTTAAATTATGTCAAGCAGTTGGGTTAGTTGACTACAAAAATAAACAATATAATAATAAATTAGTATAACGTGAATTGGCTCACGTCTCGGTTGCTACGATAAGTCTAAAAGAAGAAGCCAAAAATTCCGAAATGTAAACATTTTCACTTGGGCGAATTCCTTTGCGAAAAAATAATTGAGATGCCTTCGTGCCTGAATCCTTTGGCAATGCAGCTGGTATACCATCAAAATTTCCGAAGCGCTTCACTGCTCGTTGTCAATATCCACAACTACCTCAGCACTAATCACTAGGCCTACAGTACATGTAGGTTTGATTACACTCTGAAAATTCTGAATGTAAAAACTTGACTCTGACCACCAGGGGCCCCAAGTGCCATCTGCACAATCAATTGCAATGCCACCGCGGTACATGTATATAAATTATGAACACATTCTGAAAAAATAATTATTCTTTAAAAAAATGACTCTGACCACCGGGGGGGCCCTCAACAGCCGGGGGCCCTTGTGCACTGCACAACCTGCACTACCTATTGCTACGCCACTGCAGCATCTGATGAGCGTTCACAATGAAGAGGGATAGGACATGGAGTAGGTAGGAGATAGGCCTATATAGCCTATGCACGAGTCCTTGGATAGGCGCTACTCCGAAATGAGAAGAGAGGTCGAAGGGGTCACGCATCCACCGATTCGTCAATCGCTGTATAAGACACGTCTGACAGTTTCTTGTTGCCCAAAGAGACTCCGGCGTTCGTAGTATGGCAGTCTCCCTTTCTCTATCTCTCTCCCTCTCTGTTCGTGCATCCGTCTCTTTCTCTGCATCTGTCTGTCTGTCTCTTTCTTCACTGCAGTGTCGCGCTCTCTTTCTCCGCTTTCAACCAAACCGCTGCAGATCATATGGGTTTCTTTTTCGTCGTGACATTGAACAGAGTGGTTTTCTTATCATGGGCGATATTAGGGAAGCTTAGACATCTGCAGTGCGTCCACATCCATTCACCCAAAGATACATCTGCTGCTGCTCCTCCATCCTCCTCCTCCTCCTTCATCCTCCTCCTCCTACTCTCCTCTTCCTCCTCCCTCTACTCCTCCACTTATTATGGTTTCCATTCCGAACCGGGATTCCTCGGCGTCCGCTTATTAAGGTGACTTACTGGTGCCAGGAAATATTGGACCTCTTGACAGATGAGAAAAGCTGGAAGATGATGGACCTGTGTGCATACACACACGCACGCACACACGCACATGCACGCACACGCACATGCACGCACACGCAGACGCGCACACATGCACGCACGTACGCATACACCTACGCACACACGCGCGCGCACACGCACACACGCGCACATAGGCTACATACGCACGCACGCACACCCACACGCACGCACGCACACCTTGCATCAGTCAAATGTTTCATATTCTGTATGTAGACTAGACTCACACTGAACTCCGCCTCAGATTATCTCAGGATGTCTGAGCCTGTCCCAAGCCAGGATAAAGGAGGAGGGTTCCGCAGTGGGCTTGCAACCCACCCGGGTAAAAAAAATGCGTGCAACAGAAACAACGTAGAGGAATGGAGACGATGCGTTGCCCGATGTGCAGATCTGCACGGGATGGACTAAGTTCTAAGTAAGTAAGACTAGACTAGAGCGGAGGAGGAGGATTCCAATTTGACCAGGGTCTATGACAACAGAGGCCGTTACCCTGGACAGAAATTTGCTCGGCATATTACAGCACTTATGAGCAAGGTACGAGCGGAGTTTTTTAGAGAGAAAGAGACTGTGTGTGTGTGATTGTGTGTGTGCGTGCGCGCCTGTGTGTGTGAGAACAGTGAGACAGTGAGAGTGAGCGAGCGTGTGTGTGTGTGGGTGTTTTTTTACTTGTTCAATAGTGCTGTAACATGCTGAACAACTTTTTCGAGGGTAACGGCCTCTGCCTCTCTTGTTGTCATAGACCCTCGTCAAACCAGGATCCTCCTGAAGGAGTGAAATTGAAAACAGTAAAGATGGAATAGGGGCCTACCGCATTTGGTTTTTTGATAACGAATACGCAATATTCAAAAGAGCTTAAAGTGAACGTTTGACAATAATAATTATTACCCTAAATTAACTTCTTAAGCTTATAATATCAACATGGTCGGATTAGTAAATGTGGCGGCCCTGTTCAGCAAACTGTGGGCCCCAGCACACGCTGCACATGGCAGCGACAGAAAAAATTACAACAAAAAGAAAAGGAAACATAAAACGTATAGGCTATTAGATTTAGCTAGTTTGCACCGTGAACATCATATATTATTATCGTGAAGACATCTCTCTGAGTCTCTGTTCTAAAAACACTGTTATTACAACACTTATTTTGTCCCCCCCAAAATTGAACATCATAATGCTATGTAGGCAATTTGTTCTATTGACTGCGAGTTGTGATAGCTTTTCATTCTTTTGTAAGTTTGTTACGTCACTGACTTCATTTGTTTACTTGAAATTCGAAGCAGGATAACAAAAATACTTTTCTGACACTTTCTTTTATTCCTGTGAAAAACATGATCAAGTAATCCTTAAGAATAATCAGCATACTTTGCCTATGTGTTGAATGCGTTGGTGACAAAAGACAAACTATGTGATATATAGCCTAAATCTACCGGTAGTTCTTGTCTTTAACAGATGATCCTAAAGTTCTAAACATCCGGATGTAATAATTGTAAGACCAAAGACCTATGAAAAGAAAAAAATAACAAAATCCAGATGTTTGTTTTCCATGTGGATTTAGTTGAATTTGACTGCTACAAGTCAAATATTATCAGTTATGATGGCTATGAAGACAGCTATCGCCTTCCCACTTGGCTGCCCTTAATTACAGCATTCGCATAGGATCCTCTTTTGAGTCTTATCACATTGGCATCCAGCTGTTAAGGATGATGGAGATAAAGCTGCAGCTGAAACAGGAGAAGAAACTGCTGGTACTGCCGCTGGTGAATACGACTGATGATCAACATTTACCTCAGAAAACAAAGGACTTTTTCTTGTGCCCGAGTTTTCTGTTAGATCTACAAAGACAGGCATAGACAAAAAGATTTAAATTTGTTATATTGACTATAAGTTCAATTGAAATTTTTATATTTTCTGTTCAAGCAGAGCCTGTACTGGATTAATTCCTGGCATAAAAACGTCTTGCCAACTGAGTTTTCAATCCTGACAGTGTCTGTGTGATCTATCGTCCTTACATAACATACTTGTTGCCACACAATTGAACAGCTGTTACAAAGAAGTTGTGAACCCAAGATTTTAAATGTTGTTCTTCCAAGTGATGAAAAATTTTCGGGAAGCTTCTCTAGCCTGCCACTCCATCTGGCCTATGTATTTATCACTATCATTATTATTAACCTACCGGGTTAGTTTCCAACTCGTGTACAGTCCAGCCTGCAGTTCTATGTAAATTGTGCAGTTCTAAATGGATTTGTGCAGTTGTAGAAGCACTTCTGTGCAGTTAAAAATAGCAGTGAAGGTCACTGTCATCTGATTGGGAGTAATTGACCATGGAAGATAGAAGATGGAAGAGTAGCAAGGGGTTGAGCAATTCTGTGGGAATGTAAACTCACTGTCCAGGGTTATCCAAGTGTCTCAACAATATGTGATGGGGCACAACAGAGGTCAATGCTAGAAAGTGAAGGAAGAGAATGAAGGTCTTGGTGTGAACCAAACAAAACTGGGTTAATGGCCTAATCATTGAAAGAGAACGAAGAAGTGTAGATAGACGAGAGGCATTCCTCAAGTTTTAGTTTACCAGACTGAGACTGTGCAGTGTGTGATAAAGCAATATGGAGCTGTATAGCATCAGCAACCCTGGCATGCATTGAAAGGAGAAGCCGTGGTCAAGGATCTTAAATTGAGATAAAATGACCAAAGTTAAGGCCACTATACACAAATGTGTATACGCTTCCATTTGTGCAATATTGGACAGAGCTTGACATGAATATATATATATATATATATATATATATCGTTAATTTCCAACCTCAGATATATTATTGAACTGTTGATGCTGATGGTCCCTTAAACTTTAAAATAACGAAGTTTTGCTGTACTCTACGAGGATGCCAACTGACAATTAATATTTACCTCTGTTGCTACCTTTGCTTCTTCTGCCACTACCGGACCTCACACTGTCCTCCTTGTCCTCAAAATCAACCTGTGTGCCAATAGGACTTAGTGTCCTGTCATGGCTATCAAGGAAACTGTATTGTTGCGGAGGTGGTCGTCTCAGCGCCAGTTCACCCAACGTTGGCTTTCGATTGAATCGATCAGGATTATTGATCCTTTGTTCTTCCCTGTCGTTGGTGTGTCGTTCAATAATGTTCTGAGCCTTCAAGACAAAGCAGAAATATTACTAATCGATGAGAAAACAAACATAAAATAAAACCTTACTACTCTTGATTGTTTAGACGCTATTATTATGGCATGACCATGTTTTGGCGCCATACAAATTATCGTAATCATTATTATTAACTATTATTATTATTGGAATTGCAGTGAATTTAATGTTTGGTAAGAATATTAACAATACTGGAAAAATGCATTGACATTGCTAATATCAATGCTTTGTAGCGTGAATAAGTCGGTGCCTCGCGCTTGGCTTTCGAGTGGTGCTCTAGAAATTAGGAGATTACAATTACGATTATGATACAAATACTTCTCGATAAGTGACTTTACATTTATTGTCATAAAATATGTGCAGTGTCAAACGGTATTGCACTGATATGGGGAATTCCCATTGAATAGCTAGAGTCAACCTTTTGAAGAAGCCTTTGGACAATAGTCAGAGCGAACGTCCCTATAGAGGACATAAAAAAGTCTGGAACCCATTGAATGGAGTGGCAGTGGTGTATAGTTTCATATTGGTTTAACAATAACAAGGTCTTACCTTCTGTTGATTGGTGATGATGTTGTGGTTCGTCATCAGTTCTGTAAATCGAAAGTTGTTCCGAATCGCTTGAATGGCAGTCGATCGAGCATGAATAGGAAGTTTACTTTGGTAGCCATGGTCAGTGAAATCAATCTCTGGATCTGGAGAAATGATCTTTAGTCTACAAATATCAACAAAATTTTCAGCTAACACTATAGTTAGTCACCTGCAAGATCAAAGAATTAGCGACACACATAACAGTCAAGCAGCAAACTTGAAAAAATTGTATATTTTGCCCAAATTTTGGTTAACACAACAACATGGAGTGTTCATTAACCGAATTTCATGGCTAATGCCTATCCTACATTTTACATGCATTATCAGTCTTGGGTATAAATAATTGTATTAATATTATTTGTATCAACAACGATTGAATTACAATAAAACTTTCAATTGTAATTCAACTGCAAGTACAGTAATATGATTTCTTCGTATCACTGCAATTAGGTCGTGAGACAATTAATAAATGAATGCATTTTTAATTATCATACAGTGATTAATTTTACAATTATTACATAATCCATGATCATGAAGTCTTGTTTACTTCTTTAGAAGCTATTTTGCTTGCTCAGATGTAGTAGTAGTAGCTGCAGTTTAACCTCACTGTGTGGTAACCAAATCGCCAAGACCATTAGCGACGCCCTCCTCCTTTATCCAGGCTTGGGACTGACACTTGCAGAGTGCAACCAGTGGCGGAGTTGCTCAGATGTTGTAATGACGACATGTAGTCAATGCCATGTTTACTTTTGCCTAGCATTATTGCTTCCTGGCTTAAAATGTCAGTTAAGAATCTAAATAAGGAGGAATGATTCGAATGAAACTTGTTGCATTTCTGTGTCCAGTGTAAAAATGCAAAGTATCACAACACATACTATGAGGTTTGCTCCTATAGAAGTTATCTGTTGTAGGAGATTTAGAAACGAATCTAACATTATCTTCGTTTGGTTTCAAATGGAGACAGATAGGTAAATGCTAATAAATTTATTGATGTCAATTCAATTACTTTCAATTACAGAAGTTAAACTGTGGAACAATACAGTCGGCATAATGGATTTCTTGACTCTGTTGACCTAGGTACAAAGTGGGCCATAAAAAATACTTTTTGAGGTCCACCCTGTACATTCCGGTCAGTCATAGGCTATCTCTGCCAGTCATAAGAAGCACTCACTGTCGGTTGGTCAAGATTTCGTACAGCATCTGAAGGAGGATGAAAGCTGCTCCATCTTTGCAATGAATTGTGCCCTCCATGACATCAGGTGGAATGTTAATCTTGTGCTTCCTTATCACCTACAATAGTAAACAATTATATACAATTGATCTCCGGCTGTTTTTAAGAAAACATTCATTCTCAGACTTGCTTATAGTTTTCTTGATAGCAACTACTCTACAAACTTAAATTGACGATGATGTTTACAAGAACTTGTCCAATAAAGTGCCTCGCAGAAAATGAATTACCAGGCAACATAATTCCGAGAGAAAAAATAAAACGGTAAAAAGCCCAAAAAGGATTGTTCAATCCACACTAACACTGTATTGCTTTGTATTGTATTGTATTGCATACATGTTCATTTATAAGGTGCTTCTCTCAGCAAAGTCTTTCAGGACTTAGCCACAGCAGTTCCAGTATGAGGAACCTGAAGATCAAATCTGTAATATAATGCATGTCCAACGTCCATTAAAATTTGATGACCATGATGACAATTTATTATTCTCAATGATGCTGTTTAATTTTAGTTCACTGAATTTAATTGTATAATAAAATATTTGAATAGCAAACAACATATGGAATGAATCACTAAGACAATGTGTGACACAGCTTGCTACTGCTGCAAGCATCAATTTTTCTTTCTTGGTAAGGCAAGCTGTTTGAATATTTGGAGAATACGAAACAATGCACAATCTGAATATCAACACTAAAGGAGCAACATAAATCATTTGTTTCTAGTAACCTTTTTCAACATTTGCCAGTTGCAAAGTTTTACGTCAAGCGCTGAGCCATTGTGATACATGTTCATCTCAATGTCGTGTGGGAAATACCATGAAAAGATCTCGGCAACCAAATAACCATTTGACACATCCCTGCAAAGAAACATATTGCACAAGCCAATCCACAATCTCAACATCGAAATTGATCACATAGAAATTAAACACGTCATTTCTACAAAGTTCTTGGGTGTATATTATGTTGACAAAAACTTAACTCTCAATGCCCATATGTATCGATAACAGCGAAGAAAGTTGCTCAGAATGTGGGCATGATCTCTTGGATTAGGCATGTATTGGGTAGTTATATCAGTGAACTCATTATATTGCACCTTCATTTTTCCTTTTTCTTGATATTACAACATTATATGAGCCTCAGATTATCATTCCCATATGGCCAAGCGCAGGACATTACAGAAGTGTATAATTGTTCGTATCATCACTGGAATATCAGTGGAATAACTCCTGAAGGAAGCACTTGTGCATATTCAAAAAATCTAAGAATGATGATGTGGTTGAATATATATACCAATAGGTTTCATAGTGGTCTATAATTGATGCACAGATTTAAACACACGATGTTACCAGAAACATTTGCAGTTTAATTCAAATGGAATACGGAAGAGCATTCGTATTTCACTGGAATAAACAATAGATAACACAGGGACTATACTCACTAAAAATCAAGTAGTTTTTAATCTGTGGTTGTGGTCTATAGTATCGAATTCACTGCCGTCTCACTGACTGATGTGCATACTTCAAAAATTGTATGAAATCAGCACTGATTTAAAGTATAAATTCTAGTAGTCTTTGTCTTTGATGGAAATGGAATCCGCTAGTAGGCATACGTGCAAATTGCTTCTTTTTGATATATATATATATATATATATCAAAAAGAAGCAATATATATATATATATCGATCGGTGATGTGCAATTACTCAGGTTATAGTGTAGAAATAAAGAAAGTGTTGTTGCAAATATTGAAATGTATATAAAAATGTATATAAAATGTAATTGAAAATAGGCCTACAAATGTATCTGACTTTTGGCGCATGGTGTAATAAACGTCTCGAGCATAGGAGCATAATATCGGAGCTGTTGTAGGCTTACATGTAGTGTACAGACTAAATTTTGATCATACAGAACATAATGAAATCGTACCATTTTGGAGTTTTAACAGACCACAAATGTATCTGACTTTTGGCGCATGGTGTAATAAACGTCTCGAGCATAGGAGCATAATATCGGAGCTGTTGTAGGCTTACAGTGTACAGACTAAATTTTGATCATACAGAACATAATGAAATCGTACCATTTTGGAGTTTTAACAGACCACGTGAGATCCAAACTCTGAATCCATTTGATTAATTCACGAGGCAAAGCCATCTTCTGAAACACCACAACCAAGAAAGAGACAACTATGCTCTACATCGCACGAATGCTACTGTTGATGTTTTGGTGGCGCGTTGCTAAGCAACGAAGTCGCTTGGCCTACAAACCCTACATCCGCGTCTATTGGTCAAAATATTTACGTTGTCCAATCACAGCACGATGTTGAAACTGGGTCAATGATATACTGTCCAACCAGAGTTTCGCTATTGCTTTACTTGAGTAGAGGGCCTAAGGCCCTAAGCACATGTCACGTGGTATAGGCCTAATATTATTTATTTCGTGGTTCCACATAGCTTTCGATCTATAATAATTTGTTTGCCACGTTCATTCATTCATTCATTTCAAGGACTTATACAGGCAGACAACCCAGAAGCGCTCCCAGTCCAACAACGCGTGATACAAATAGTTCCCGGCAGTGGTGTAGGCTTACGGGCAAAATAACAGGACAATGAGTATAGGCTGAAACGCTACAGTACTGTTGCCTATAGGCCTACAGTCTATATCCACAGGTCAATATTTTTACTGAACGACTAAAATGGATGGGTTTAAAGTGCGGGCATTTATTTTAAGGCTGATCACCGCATGTTCTGCCTGCATGGACAACCTTCATGCATCACTGCATCAGCATTCCTCTAGTCTGCGACTTATAGGCTAACAGATTGTCTTCGTAAAAGAGTTCCAAAGATACCATACACCTTGTGTATAAAGTTGCAAGTCAATTATAGAATTCAAAATAGTTGAATCTAATCTCTGTTTGTCTGTCTGTCTGTCTGTCTGTCCGTCTCTGTCTCTCTCCACGATCAATCTCTCCTTCTCTGTCGTTAAAATGACAGCATAAAAAGCTACCTTTGCCCTGTGGAAAATAAAAAATTTAAGCAATGGGGAAGAGACATTTATTGAAGTTTTAAAATTTAAACTATATCTTTCATCACTGAAATTATGAAGAGAAAAAAATTGAGATGACAGCTTAAATTCCCTTACACCAGGACTACCAGCAGTGTCCAGCACTGAAATGATGAGCAATTCATTACAATTAAATTAAGCATCATAAAACATTCTTGTTAAAACGTTTTTCTCATCGAGTCGCCAGTGGGAAAATTCAGTCTTGTGGCCTGGGACGCATGATGGAGTATGAAGTGTCCATATAGGAGGGAGGACCGGGTTTAGAACATGACCCCGATCCGTCAAGGCAGTGAGCGAAGGCGACTTCCTCAAGGTCCCTGCACAGTAGGCCTATAACTGCCTTGGACGAGGATCAGACCCATACCCTCCGGCCGTGATACATGTCGACCAACAGCTCTAACCAATTGGCCACCGTAACTCCTGCGAATTCAGTACCAGCTGATCATTTTTGCAGGCCCTCGACAAATACACTTTTTATATAGCAGCCCCGGCGTTTATGCTTAAAATTACAATGAAATGATCCAGTGAGATTCTTCATCAACGCTGTAGAGATCTATCGCCACCAGACAACTCTGAACAAGAGCCGTCTGCCCTACCCTATGATATTTCGCACTATTGTCACTCTCAATTTAGCTAATCAGTTGATTCAGTTGAAGAGAATAGTAGTCAAACACAATTTAATATACAATACAAATATCATATCAGTGACAATAAGCCACAGCATAAAAGCATTTCTGTTCAAAGATCCTGTCTTTCAATTACAGGAAAAACTAAAGCCAGCAAAACTGAAGCATCTAGAAAACGCTATATATACAAAAATCATGTCTTTCAATTAAAAAAAGCCAAAAGCTAGCAAAAAACAGACATCTAGAAAATGTTATGCGCAAATATTAATACCATATAATCAGATCAAATTCTTAGCCAGATCACACCTAAATAAGAAGTCATATGATCCATTCTGAAATTGGTTTGTAGGCTATGCTCAAAATTTCTTCAGTAGCAGTTGCTTCTGCTCAAGGTGCAGCATCTTCAGCTACATATTTTATATACTTCTTATGTCATGCAAAAACGGCAGAGACAAATTCTAATCCACCTCTAGGCTCTAAGGTAACAATTGCAATAAAAACATCAAAAAGAACTAATATGATACCAAGACCTGCCTGTGGCCACATCATAAAACACATCTAGTTGATATTGACAATAAATGTAATACATCTGATAACAAATTATACACAATGTAATGATTTACTCAAAGCTTGAATCTCCCCTCTTCAGGTTTCATTTTCAAACTAACTCTCAATTTACAAACACTTATCACATAAGCCACACTGTTCACAGTCTGCATCTAAAAAGGAAAGTTGGTAATTTTGATGTGTTTAACACGATTTTTAAAATTGAAACAAAGCTGAGCAGTTGCTTAGTCACATTATTTATATTTGTATTTTAACTTCAGTAAGAACTCTCAAAACGGTATAATAAATTGCCTACAAATAAAATCTATATTTATGTATATATAAATCTACATTTATATATAAATCTATATTGTGATCTTTATAATTAATCTTTTAACTCTTAAACTAAAATGAATTATCTCTCTGATAACTTACCTGCCATTACAGAATTTCTAGCATGCCACTATTTTCACTAAACATTACCAGTCTCAAGTAGTCCCTCTTGCTGCTTTCAGTTGAATATTAAATAACTTCTTCAGCAAAAGTATAAATTGAGGATAAGTTTAAATGGAAAAATACTTTGTACACTTTAGATTCACTATAAAAAAAGTTATAACTGGACTAGTTAATATGACACAAATGCAACTCAAGAAAAGAAGTATTACTTTGTAGCCGAGCTGTGATAAAACACAATTTTATGGACCACTTTTTCAAAATGTTATGCATAAAGTTAAAGAAAATTAGACAACAAAGTTCTGACTAAATTCTCCAAAAACATCACAATGAGAGAAAGAGTGTCATGTGACAATAAATCTTGAAACTGTAGCCGCATTAAAAATATCTCAAACGGACAAATGACTTTTCTTAGGCGTATTCTTCAATCATCACAGCATCATATCGCGGAGGTGTCGCAGAATTCAACAAATAATTAGGGTGAACGCTATCCAGTGCATATGCCTTCTGTAGCTTCCCAGCTTTTTTCCCCACTGGCTCAGACGAAGCTACTCTCGGTTTTTTCATGAGCGACTCGTTTTCATAACCATTCTTGTCTTGCTTTGCGACCGCAGTGGTTACGCTCGGTGCCGGAATAGCGCTTTCAAAAGATGCTTTCCCCTCCGACAACTTGGCTGTGGCATCTGGTTTGTTATCTTCACTACTGGACGGCAGTTTATTCTGCAATCGCTGCAGCTCCTCCGCGTAGTCGTTGGTCGGAAGTGATTTCGGTTCGACGTAGTAGGACGTGTGCTTGTCAGGTTTGTTGGCATAATCCTTCGAAGGTGTGTCCTTCATGTGCAGATAACCATCAGACGGCAAAATGACACTCAAGTCTAAGTAATGCTACAAATGTAAACAACAATGTTAGAGAGAAAAAAGTAAATGATCATCAGGTCAGACAGCCAGGGAATGAATAGACAATTAAACACACATGGATCCATGATTTAATAAATTATCAGTTTCATTATTAATATGCTTTTTTTTAGTATAATGCAGTCCAACAGACATACCCAAGATATAAAAGAAGTCTTGAAAAAGTGCAGAACAAAGCAAACTCAATGTCCTACTCTATGTTGCTATGGTTATTTGAATGCACAGTTTCATCTGGAAAGCAAAACTCAAATAAAAATCATCGTGGCATTAGCGTCTAGACAGCAAGCGTACCTGGCGTACGTTGTGTTCCAAGACGTCACCAAATCGAGCACCAAGCTCAACGAAATCAGGTCTTGCATCTGGTTCAGCATCCCAGCACCTCATCATGTATTGATAGCTGAAACAAACACTCATCATGTATTGATAGCTGAAACAAACAATCATCATGTATTGATAGCTGAAACAAACAACGAACAAATACAGTGGTAATGTGATGAAGTAGCACATGACAAATTCATTCTGACAAATTCATTCATTCATTTCGAGAATTTATATAGCGCCTCTTCAAGAAACCTACTCAGAGGCGCTCCCAGTCCAGACACAGCTAAAAAAATAGGATTTGAGCGAATTGGAGACGGACAGGCAGGTGAATTTAGCCTAGGCATAAGTCACAAGGTTAATGGGAGGCCATTCCAGATGTATATGATTCGAAAAGGAAGAGTGGATGACAGAGTGGTAAAAATGGCTTACATTTTGTCTGGGCAGTGGGATGGTTTTTCCAGTCGGTATCCTTTCCTCAGTCGATCTATGAAAGTGTCATCCATCTCAACCCCAGGGTATGGGTTTCCTCCTGTGGCACAACAAATCAGTAGTGCAAATATATAAAATAAATTACTCAAATTAATTCAATAATTAACTAGCATTATTATTCAGACAATAACTACTTAATCCTGGAACCAAATCACCCTTCTTGATGATCATGGGTTCAAACTACAAAGTTTATGTCATTTGCAGGATTAAAATAGCGACGGCAGCAGTTACTTAAAAGAAGAAATTAACTTATCTAAAACAGGCCATATGGTAAGATTCTAAATACCTACACAAACTGCATAACTTTATTACACCTCAACATTATGTACTAAAATTTTAAATTATTTTTATTATTACAGAAATTGATAATTGTGCAATAGATCAAACTATGTTACAGTACATGGGAAAAAATCATTTAATGGTAGTTTCAATGGGCAAAGAAGGTATAAAATAAACAAGCATGCTACACTTCTGCTGGAAAATACCAGTGGCACTAACTATGAACATAATCTACCTAATCCTGGCTATATTGAAAAAGATTATGCAAAGAATAAAGTGGAAACATACCAAGAGTGAATAATTCCCAGACAAGAATTCCAAAAGACCAGCTGAAAAGAACAATGTGCATTCAAACTGAGTTCACATAAACAATAATTAAGACCTTTGTTCACATAAGCAAATTATCTGTCTTGGTAATTAAGATTACATTTAAACTGCAATTTTACTGAAAAACACAAGAATGTGGAAGAATTATATTAAAGAGAAAGTAACTCATGTAATAAGAAAACAAGAAAAAAAGAAAGAAATAGAATTATAGTAGGCCTACTGGAGATGAGTGAGTAAATGAGCAAGAATGTAATAAAACCAGTTAACCAGTACCTCAATCAATTTCTGAAAAGGAAAATTTAAACAAAATCTAGTAAGCTAGCTAGATACATGCTTACCTAATGTATCCAAAGAAAATCATTTATAAATGCAATTAGACAACTTACACATCACTTTTACTGGTGTAGATCTTATGACTGAGTGACTCGAGTGCCATCCACTTGACTGGAATTGGAGTCTGCAGAAAATGAACACATTGACATCAGCATTGCTGCTAATAAGGATCCGTTATTCTGCTATAAAATATGGCATATATAAGCCAATGCTATAATGTCTAACTAAAATGCCTAAAATCGCAATTGTATTCGGTCATGGCAACAGTGTTTTTCTTTCCCTGTTTATTGCTGACCTTGATTGAAGTGCTGATCCGCAATCAAAAGCTACCAATGCAAAGCTCACTACTTCTCATATTGGCTTTTAATCATCTCGACATCTAATCAGTCTTTACCTATTTAATTACTAAGCTCACTTCAGATTTCTGATTTTGTTTTCATTAAACATTTTCTTAATAAAAAAAATAACAGGAATTACTTGTATTTATGCGCACCAATTCACACAAATCATCCTGATGACCATTTCCCCTTACATCATCATCATCATCATCATCATTGTCCGTGGGTTAACAACCCGTAGGTGTCCGACGCCACTCTCTGTCTGAGTCTGTCTCACATCATGCTTCCCAGCTTCAACCGGTCCGGTCAGCAGGTCCGCTCCATACCATTAACATCTTGGAGCCGCCAGACCACCTTGTCCGATTGAAGAGAATATTGGGAGAGAGGTACGAAGGACAACCTGGGTCAATGCCCGTATGTGTCCCACGCTCTCTCCTTCGACTCTCTCCACCGGTCTGTCCTGACCGGCCTGTGCATGTATGCTCCACATCATGACACCTTGAAGCATCTGGGTCGTTATGTCACTTGTGTCGTGGTTTTTGCGGATTTCTATGGTCTTGGTCTTTTTCTGCCAGTGTATCTCCACCCATCTGGCAAACCTTCCTCCTTTGTCCGGGCTTAGGACCGGCACAGAGACGTTGTTGGTTCCCTGTGGCGAAGGATGGATGCAGTTTAACGTCATGCC
Source organism: Lumbricus rubellus (assembly GCA_945859605.1). Taxonomy (NCBI): domain Eukaryota; kingdom Metazoa; phylum Annelida; class Clitellata; order Crassiclitellata; family Lumbricidae; genus Lumbricus; species Lumbricus rubellus. The sequence goes on along the minus strand of OX243813.1, from coordinate 21,676,499 downwards.
CAGGACTATTTCCCCTTACACTAAAGAAAAATAAAATGAGGGAAATAAGTGTATTCCAAAAGACAGTTCAAAAACGGTAACTATCTTGTAACATTAAACAGAAAACTGAAATCAGTGAGATCCTCATGTGATTAAACTTACATCTGATTTCTTGTGGTATTCATTGTACTTGTAGCAGTCTTTGGCAAGACCAAAGTCACAGATCTTCACAACATTATCTTCGGCGAGAAGAATGTTTCGTGCAGCCAGATCTCGATGTATATACTAACGAATTGAAACAAAATGAGTATGATAAAATGTTGAAAGAAAACCTTTACAAATTTAATACAGGTAGCTAAAACGTCAAAATTTAATTCCAAACAAAAGATGTTTGATTTGGGAAAACCTAGGGGGTGGATAACACTCCTCCCTTGGTAGCCCGAGGGTTAAAGCGACAATAACTTAATTTTTTAGGTAGACCAGGCAAGAATCAAAACTAAAATTATAAGATACAAAGAGAGGAGGAAAAGAGACATGCATAATATTATACCTTTCTAGAAGCCAAATACTCCATGCCTCTTGCAATTTGGAATGCAAAGCAGATCAGATCTTTCGTCGTCAGAGGATCATCAGTAGCACCCCTCGTTCTGCCTTTCTCGCTTGTATCCTTCGAACGCAACTGCTGCGCGCTGTTTATATAATCGTTGACCGGTTTCTGATGATCTTCCATCGCCTCCCTCTTCTTCTGCATGTAACGAAGCTTCTCGTCGTCGTCAAGCGTATCCAGGAAGTTGGATCGATGTTTGATGAGGTGGTCACGAAGACAACCGTTGCGACAGTACTCAACGATGACGTATAGAGCACCTGCAGCAACAATAAACTTCATCCGTAATAAAAAGTCACAAGTGCTTACATGATTAAATGTATTTTTAAAATACTGAGGAGAAGTTAATGTAAATAAATTAATCGGTCACATAAAAAGATGGTTCTGTAGATGAAGTGCATAGATGTATAATTTCACTACTACTCTGTGATCGAACAATATTACTCCATATACTGGTAAAAGCCTCAAACTTACCATGTGCAAAATTACGTTTGATGTCATACAGGCTAAACGCAGAGAGCAACTCACAATGGGTTCAAAAGAATAACGTGAAGGTGAACCTGTGCAAGTCCTTTAAAATCCTAGATATCCACTGAAAGAAAACTTACCTCTTCTAATCTAAGATAGAAAGCATGATGGAGTGTGTTTACAACGAGAGAGAAATGTAGAGAACCTTTCTTGAGCTCTGTAGTGACTGCTCCTAGAAGGTTAAGGATGTTGAGATGAGATCCGATGTGAATAAGAACCTTCATCTCCGATAGAAGCGCCTTCAGCTGCTCACGATCTCCAATGTCTAAGAAAAGACAATCACATCAACATCAGTTCAATAATAATAATAATAATAATAATAATAACAATGACGATTTCTATGGCGCCGTAACACAGCCATGCCGTTACAAGGGCGCCTCACATACTAAACTAAACTGCAGGATAGGCCTATATTTCTCTCATTGTAAACATACTCCATGCTGTCAATGCACTTTAATACAAAATATTCTATGACACACTCTACAGTCTACACCCTACAATACCTGTAGTGTCTAGACATGACCTGAAAGACATCACAAACATTTAACATCCCTACACAACAATACTGTTGCACAATTAACAGGGTAGGTGGACACCTAGTTTGTTTATACACTACAGTACAGCAAAGCAAGCAACCTCTGGTCCAGTTGCTATTTAGTGGCTTTGGCCCGTGATCATCATTTGATGTCATGGCCATAACTCATTTGAGGTGTATAAACAGAAGTGACCTCACCTTTAACGTGCAAATACAATAATGAAAAACAGTACAACACCGCAATATGTGAAACTAAAGAGTTACACAATTTACTAGTTTAGGTATGACCAGTTCACTTTTATTCTCAATCAAATTTGCATGCAAGATTGACTAGTCCACAACACTCAGGCGCAAACGGCCAGTATATAACCCAACATTCAGGAATGTTATCTCACAAATTTATATAAATGATTGCATTTTATGAAACTAACAGATACTAATAACACATTTCCTGACCTTTAACCATTTTTACAGCCACCAGAGTATGCTCCTCAGATTCTCGCAAACCTAATGCCTCTGCTCTCATCACCTTGCCAAATGCACCCTGACCAAGAACAATATCTATAAAAAAAACAATAAAATATAGATTAGTCCATATATACAACAAATATGCATACAATACAAGTTTAACAAAGTTTCCATTACACCTTCAAGAGATCTCCCAGGTAGCAATGAGATGTTCTGAATATCACTTATTATCCTCATTATAAATACATTTGTCACTTAATAAATACATTTATTAAGTGACAATATGTAATAACAACCATCAATTTAGCCAAACCAGTACTTTTAGTGCAATAAAGCAACCAAATTCAACAGCATGCAATCAGATGATATTTGGACAGAGAAAACCCTTTCTTTACTCAGAAAAAGCATAACAGGTCCCAATACATTATTCAGAAATGTGAATAAAAGTAATGCTTCGCAACCATATTTATAAATTCAAGCACATTTAAATGGTTTTACTGATCAATGTAACTCTATTCAAAGATATGTCAAATTTTCCAGAAACTTAATATATAACATAACAGTCACAATTATCACAACTTGCCAAATTTTAGACATTCTTTAGGGAATTCCCAGGCAGGGTCATAGGCCAAGCAGTCAGCCTGCTCATCCAATGGTACATCTGGGTCGAAACGATGCGAAGAAGTGGCCTGCAGGTAGAGTTCATACGGGAGTGCAATGTACTGGAAAAAATATCATAAACAAATACAGTGTAATGCATTCAAACAATAAAAAAAACAATGATCTGCAGTCTGAATAGTTTTTGAGCTTATATTCAGAAACTACGTCACAAACTGAAAAAATCTGTGAATACCATTCTCTGGAAAGGCTGTGCAACAAAGTATCAGAGAATTTTTTGCACAAACGAAAGTTTTATTGGCATCAATGCCTACACAGACTGGGGTCTAAAGCAGACAATGCTAATAACAATAATAGTAGTCTAAGAACTAATATATCACCACTGTACTTTACACAGGGCATTAGTCAATGGTGAATGCTTGAACAGAGCTAAAAACCTATAACTGGATTATGACTAGATCAGCAAGAATGACTGCAACATGTGAAGACATTACCTCCATTGCTCCCAAGAATGATGTGCAATTGTACTTGCAGAAATTTTTTATGAAGAAAAAAGAAATTCCATTATGAAGATTTCCAACTGAAGAAGCTTAATGACGGGAAGGTTTTTACATTACATTGAGGACATTTCAGCCTATTTTAAGACATGCTCTGTACATCTTTCAGGTAGCAATGTCACGACATCTTTGAGGTGCGCTAAATTTTTTTAGATATATACAAACAGTCAAACACACACTTCATAGGTCATTAACTTCTCTGTGTAAATGTTCAGACCATCAGAACATACAACAAAGTCCTTTCATACATAAAACTTCACATCAAAAGATTTAGTTGAGCTGATATCAATATCTACAGCAGCACACGACGTTGTAAATTACGATGAAGATAAATTACCTTTGTTCTGCGGCATTTTCTCATAAATATGACAAAAACAATAATTCCAATGACGAGCAGAAGCAAAGGAACCACAATAAGTGCCACATAACCAGGAGCCATTGCAGAAGACACCTCACCTGTAACAAGTTAACAAAACACTAGGCCTACACTAAAAAAGAGTTGTAATTTGGCAAATTGCACTAATAAAAAAATCCTGCTCATAAGATAGGTACAATTTCTTTAAATTAATTTTTTTTAAGTCCTGCGAGAAGAAGCAGGTTTTGAGAAGAGAGAATGCAGAAGAGAGACTGCAAGTTAGACGTGTAGAGCGAACAGAAGGAGAAAGGGCATTCCAAAGAAAAGGACCAATTGAGACAAATGATCAACACTGAGCCATATCAATTCTATAGTGAGGAACCAAGACGACAAGACTGTTGGATGAGCAAAGTGGATGGTGGGAGGAAGCTGAGTGTAGTGGTGTTAAGTCCTACTAATCTATCAACTTAACATTCCTTGAATTGCTTTGTGGGTAATATTATATACACAAGAACTACAATGGATAAAATATATAAGAACTGATGTTTAGCACTAAACAAAAAGTAAACACTGACACTTTTAGCATCAGCCTTTTTCATGTATGGCCTCATTAATGCATTGTATCGGATGGAATGTCCTCCCCCACATTAACAAACATATTGCACTGAATTACTCAATAAATTCACCATCCTTAACGTGATAAAAATCAAACGGTAGAAGAGAAAATACCAACGGGAAACTGTAATAGATATGTTGCTGTAAACTGATCCGATTCGATTGGAGGCTTTGCATGAATACAATCCATTGTGTGATTTATTAGGATGTCTAATGTCCAACCTGAAATTAACCAGAATCAAACGATATAAAAAATTGGCAGTGAATTTATAATTATGCATAAACATTGCCAATAATCTCTTTTATTTGAGACAGTCGGGCAATTGAGAAAAGTACCAAATTCACAGTATTGCAGAACATGCTCACGAGTACCTTCTACAAAAATTCTTGCAATTGTCATCCAGATACTATCACTGCTCTTGTGAAGAGCTGCTATATATTGCACAAGTAACATGATATAGTTTGTAAACAATGAACTTTAAAATATACGATAGAGTGTTGAAGAAAATTTAAAAGAAGGATAATCTGATTAAAATTGAAGTTGCTAACCGTGACTTGTTGAGGTTGAATTCGAAGTCGTATGGCTGGCTGTCGTCGCTTATCAACACGCTATCCTTGTACCACGCATACGTCGGAAGTGGAGCGCCGGTAGCCAGGCATTCCAACCAGAGTGGATTGCCAGGATCGATGCGAAGAAGGTGACCCGACAGTGGCTTGATGAACGTTGGAAGCTGAGTGGCTAGAAAAATGGAAAAGGATGCTCAGTTTTCAATCTGCAGTTTAAAATTCTAAACAAATGCCACAGAGATGATTCATGCATTTGTAGTGACCATTATAAGCTTAAAGGTTGCCATTTAAAACAAACTAATTGCAATAAATAAATGGTAACAGCACAGCCGTTATATCCAAGGGGTCAATAACCCATGGTACGACAGATATAGACATACGGTAGTGCATCAGCATCATGCATTCTCAAATTTTAACATTTTTTACGGCAAAAATGAAAAAGTATAAAATTCACTTTCAGCAAACAAGACAAGTTTATTACCGAACGTCTTAAATTTTTTTGTGTCGAAAACATAATCGAATTAAATGAATCCCAGCAGCAGCCATCTTTGTTTAAGATGGGAACAGCGGATTTTCAATAAGGCTAATAAAAAAATGGTAATCAGTTCAAAATTGGATATCAACAACCAAAAATCGGTTTGCCAAAAACATTACATTAACAACCCTACACAGAATGCTGTAAGCCAGCCAGCCAGCCAGCCAGCCAGTCAGACAGACAGACAGACAGACAGACAGACAGACACATCTAGGTTGCTGCTGCGAAGATGAAATTTCTGCTCACGCTTGAGTCTGAGTTCGGTGTTGTTGAGATGCTCCTTCCCGTCAGCATCAGTCGTTCGACATCTATACCGACCACTCTGCTTCGCATCAAAAATCGTGAGTGTCCTGACATAAGATGCGCCAATCCTTTCATAAAATAACAGGAAACAGAGGTTAAAAACTCTCGTAAGTTTCTACTGAAGTCTAATTACAACAACTATTACAGCAGTTTCATTGTCTGACTCTGTGTTTATATTATGATGGCCAGTAATTTGAAACTTCTAGCATCATTTACTCATTGTCAAAAAAGAAGTTCTTAATGAACTCTAGCATCATTTACGCCATTATGAGATTCTGAGAAGAAGGTGCTACATAAATGATCTCATTGATCTGTTACATGAATACAATCTAAAAAAACTTACTGCAAATAAAATGAAAAAATGTTTATGTATGAACAATTGAACATCGTAACACTGAGATAGTACCAAAAGCAATTGGGAAACCAATACAGCACATCATTAAAGAGCTAAAGTGCATAGAGAGTTTCAACAAACCACAACTTATTCCAGTCATTAATAAACAGTATTTTAAACAGATGGACAATCAAATTATTGTCTTGGGAATCAATGTCTCTGATTAGGCCGTGCCATCACAATAGACGAAGTAATGACAACTTATCTTACCCAAATTCCATCCAGCAATACTATGAAAAACGGAAAGCCAAGTCTTACTGTTTCAGATCTAGCAGAAATTCAGATCCAACAATGACTTCCTTCTCCTCATTGTTATCCAGTCTATAGAAACGAGGCTCGGCATAAGCCTTGATATGCGCCCTGCATTCAATTGTCACATTGTCACCGTAGATTCGCTCCAGAAGTGACACAGCATCAAACCCATTTGGAATATCTTGTTTCCAAAACAAACAACAATTTTTTAAACCCTTAAAAAAATCAAACCGCATTATTATTACGGTATACCGACGTTGCAGCAGTCATTATTTCATCTGAAAACCAAATATTTGTCTCAAAAAACACTCCTTTGATGGTTGAGCACAATTTAGTAAGATTGTCAAAATTTTAGTAAGATGCAAGCCAGATGCCAACCCCAATATGAATGGGTATCCAAAGTCCATTAGATCGTCACTGGGTAAATAAGACAGCTCTCTAATTTGTATTCAATCATAGAGACTAGCCAAATTCCGCAAAATGTTCACTACACCGACAGATACCAGGTGAGTATTCCTGGCAAGCAGGGCTGAAAGTGAGCCGGGTCTGTCCGGGTCTGCGACCCGGCATCGATCTTCAAGATCTGCTGTTGCCGGGTCTCAGCCGGGTCGCACAAAAGGTCGCCAGGTGCCGAAACTAGGCAAAAATGGTAGGATTTTTAGGGTGCACGCGTCTATTCAGGCGTATTTCGAAGCGAACGACTAAAAACAAAAAGGGTCTTCAAATTTTTCGGACGGGAACATTTAGGAAATTTCCTGAAGATTTTGGGCCGGACATTTAGGAAGATTTTGGCCGGATGACTAAAAAAGTCATAAACTTTTTCGGTCGGGGAGATTTAGGAAATCGGCAGTAGACCTACAGCCCTGGTGCGCTCGTCCACCAAAGTGAGACCCGGCAACTTTTCCAAACCACTATCAGCCCTGCTGGCAAGTGAAGGGCAGCTTGCATGGGAACACAGCCTTCACATAACCCCACATGGACCCTTATTTCTTTATTTATCAAGTATTGATTTATCAATCCAGGCGCAGACGTTTGAACGGGAACCCGAGAATCCTTGACAACAACCCTATTAATGAGATACCAAGCAAGCTCCATACCAAATCCCACCGCTACAAAACAGACTAATTTTTCATAGGATTCAAAACTGACATTCATAAACCGTAGCTTGATATAATCACAAGGCCAGTAGTAATACCTGACTCATAGAACTTGAGGACACTTTCGTTTCTTCCAAGTATATTCTCCGCTGAACACCTGTACAGCCCAGAATATGATGAAGGAACCGTGAGAGTCGCCTCGACTTTACGCTCTGACTGCACAACACACAAGCAATTCCATAAAAAAATTAGCAATTAATTCAATGAACATAATACATTTTTCATCATTATATAACCCACAATTAACACATTACACAGAACTGCAAGGTTCGAGCATTTTGGACCATGCCAGCACTTCCTAGAATTGACAACTTCTGTTATACACCCTGTAAATAAATCCATATTAGCAGGCCAGTGACTTAAATTGCCAAACATGTAAACACTTCAGTTCATCACTATTTGATTTTATTAAATTTCATTCATTTATGGTGGATATTTCATACTTCAAGACAAAATCTAATAATTATATCAGTCCATCTCAAAATTTGAGCCCCTCTTGAGTTGCGCCCTGTTCCATGGTACAACTGGAACTTCCCTCGCTGCAACCTTAGACCCAAGTACTAGAAAGCACAGACGTACGTACCTCAATTAAAGTTGAAATGACATCTGCTGATGAAACCAAGCTCCATTCAGAGCCAGAGTCCTGGCATCCAAACGACAAGCACGACTGCCAACTCCATGTGACATTCGGAACTGGAAAACCTGACACCACACATCGAAGATCAAGCGTGACATTGGGTGGATAGAAAATGGTTTCCTTTACCAGATGCAACTGAATCGATGGTGGTTCTGGAAAAAAAGATATATAAGGGTTGCAGAATAAATAGAAAGAGGATAGAAGAAAAACAAAAGTGATGTGATGAGAAGTAACCTAGTACACTTGTGCATAAGGCACATATTTTTATACATGTAATGATGATGATGTTGCTGATGATGATGATGATGATGTTGATGACAACACCATTGCCTGTAATGGCAATAATAAAAAAAACAATTACATTAAAAATCGATTGATAACATTACGAAATAGAACTTTCTAAACAAAGAAAAGCTGTTCAGAGACTCGCAGTTTAAGTCAGACAAACATCAACTGAATTGAATTTAAATGAACCCTGAGTAATAAAGAGAAGAAGGAGAAATGCATTACCATTGACCTGAAGAATAATCGTCTGACTAGCGTTCATGTATTTAGTCGTTGCAATCAGCGTATACGGTCCGGCGTCTTCAACCACAGGATTCATAATTGTCAGCATCGCACGCCCAGGTCTAGAGCTACAACAGAATTTCATCGCAGTTACACTATTTATTACAACACAGCTGGAAATAATAAATGCATGACACATGAAATCGTGAATATAAACACCTGAAGAATATATGAGAATAAATAGAAAGAGGACAGAAGAAAAACAAAATTGATGCGAAGAGAACTTAGTATAATCGTGTATAAAGCGCATATTTTTATAAATGACCATATGTTCTCGGCTATCACTTTAATGTGCAAGAGAACCTTATCAGCAGGATATTCCCTCCAGCAAATCAGCAAATGTTTTTATTCTATTGTTATCTTAGTGTACGCTAGAAGGTGCAATAAATATACGATCATGGATTCAAACCAAGGCCAAAAACAGCTTGCATCGAGTAAAGAAAGAAACTGAATCTATAAACAGAATTGTGGAAATATCTAAATTTCAAAATACAACAAATGATGATGAAGGCAAAATTCTATTTGATTTACGTTTGCTTGAATCGTGTATGACTCGTGGGAATGACTTCGTTCTTTTGCAGCCAACGGAGTTCAGGAGGAGCATTGGCGACTATATCAACTGACAATGCAACACTTTCCGCTCCTGCATTGACTCCTACCAATTCGCTTTTTGCCTTCAGGTAGGCGTGAGTGTTGTCTACCACAAAAAAAATCAGACAAACAATAAGTAAAAAATGTGAATCTAGATAATTCAAACATCAATCAACTAATCGATTCCCAGATTGAAAATTGGTTAACCCTTTAATGACCAGCTACACATGTTTTCCATGCACCTTAGTATATTCTGGAATGCTGGATGTTAAAGGGTTAAATGCTGTGTAATTCACCGTAAGAATTTAGCTCGATAATTGCCTAGATATAAATCATTAATCATAAATCTGTAGCTGAAATTATTTTAGCCAGACAGCCGTAGAATGTTTGAATGCAGAAAGAGTACTCATTTACCCATAATATCCTACCTACTTCACTACATTTTCCCATGACAAATTTTTCTATGTGACTCTGCAACAGCACCATCAAACATTTTCACATTAAATTCTTCAGGATATTCATACACCTTCTATTTCATCCTTCAGTCTAAAAAGATAAGTTATTACCAAAGTAAAATCTTAAATAAGAAGATAAAAAAAAGCAATGATGAAAACAAGAAAACTTCTTCTCACCAACGACCGTGACGATCTGCTCGGCCTTGGATCCTGGTCCGGCTGAAGATGCCGTACAAACGTACGTACCAGCATCAGAAAACGTCACATTAATGATCGTCAAAGTTGTGAAGACTCTGGTGCCATTACGTACTGCATCTGTAATGCTGATTCGATTTGAAGCCTGTGAATAGGTATGTTACCATATAACTAAATATGATGGTAATCAATCAGAAGGAAAAACCCACATTAAATAAATCCAGAAATAAAGAAAAGAGTCCAACCCATTAGAGAAGCAAATCATAGCTTCTAAAAACTTTCTGATGCTGCAGACTCCTAATTGTTTAATTATTTTAACCAAAAACTGTTGCTTTTGAACATCAGCTGGCATAACATCATAAGAAGAACTATTATGCTCAGATCTAGATTTAATAAAATTGTCACTGATTAATTATTACAACTATAGTGTGTCACTGTTGCACTTTAAAACTGTTGTTTAAGTAAGTTAACGTAAAAAAATTCTCTATAGTGTATAAAATTTAGTACTTCATTTGAGTAGGCATTCATATTCATACTATAATATCAAAGCGTCAGGTATCCAAAAACTTCCAGACCTGCAACAGAGACTGTTGACCACAGTTTGAGTTGTACTGCAGTTCATTATGATCATATTAATAGCACCAGCAGAGTTTTAAGCCATGCAATAAATTTTTTATATGCAAGCGGATTCTCCTACAAAATTCCTCAACTGTCAACTTTTAAAGGGTTTCTTGCTGTCATTCTACTCATTTCACTCAGGGACAGAAACAGGAACGAGGACATCCGAAAGAAACTTGGAGTAGCATGTATCTCGGACAAGATACGAGAGGCCAGGTTGTGATGGTACGATCATGTGATGAGAAGAGAGGAAGACAGCTGCCTTAAAAGAATCATGAAGGCGAATGTCTATGGACGACACAGTCGGGGACGACAAAAGAAGAGATTGGAGGATGCGATACGGGAGGACATGAAATAACTCAAACTGAAAGATGAAGACATCAATGACAGAGGAAAGTGGAAGAGGAGGATCCAAGTGGCTGACCCCTCCGTAGAGAGGGATTAATTCAAGCCTGAAGGAAAAGAAGAAGAAGAAAGAAGATTCTACTTGCTGCTTATATAGGGTGTCTCGATAGGTCGTGAACGATTTTGAATGCAGAAAAATATATGTTATACACAATATAATGTGGAAAGTTTTATACTGGCGGATAGGTTATTCAAATGAAAATGTTAATATAAAAATTTAGATCACTAGCTCACTTAATAAAATTGTAGCGCCAATAACCGTGACAACATCAAATTCGTGCCAAATAAACGTCAAGTTAAGCCGCAAACAATACTGTATGACCATCATTGTTAATCCACACATAATTAATTAATACAAATTAGCATTTAGTATTTAATAATGTTTTCTTTACTCTTTATTACAGCCTCAAGTCGATTAGTCATCGAGCAAATAGATTTTTCAGAGTTGTCAGAGGTAGGCCTATTGATGTCCAATTGTCCATGCCTTACAAAGCCGACGTTTTAAGGTGTTCAGTGTCTGAACTCTGAAGGGGTTCGGGTTCGGCATAAACAGTTGGATTAACAAAACCTCATATCATTCCAAATAAAACTTCGGTCACTTCGACTTATTACATCAATGAGATACAGGAGAAAGAGGTCAAACCCGCATTCCAGCGAAGTGCAGTAGCCTATGCGCTCAGTTCACAGCCACAAAGATGTTTCGTAATAACGGCGAAGGATTATTTCAACAGGACGGTGCACGACTGCACGTGCACATAGGCCTACATCAAAGGCCTCAGTCGAATGGTTGAACAAGAATAGCAATGGATAGCCTACATCTCACAGAGGGACTGGCCGCCTAATTCACCGGATTTGTCACCAATGGAAAATGTTTGGAGTTTTATGGTTGCAACTGTTTATGCCGATACCGAACCCCAAACGACATTAAAACGTCGGTTTTGTAAGGCATGGACATCAATAGGTCTACCTCTGACAACTCTGAAAAATCTGTTTGCTCGATGACTAATCGACTTGAGGCTGTAATAAAGAGTAAAGGAAACATTATTAAAAACTAAATGCTAATTTGTATTAATTAATTATGTGTGGATTAACAATGATGGTCGTACAATATTGTTTGCGGCTTAACTTGACGTTTATTTGACACGAATTTGATGACGTCACGGATATTGGCGCTACAATTTTATTAAGTGAGCTAGTGATCTAATTTTTTATATTAACATTTTCATTTGAATAACCTATCCGCCAGTATAAAACTTTCCACATTATATTGTGTATAACATATATTTTTCTGCATTCAAAATCGTTCACGACCTATCGAGACACCCTATATTTCTCATCTAACATTCAAAATCAAACCTCGGAAATTTATGTGAGGTCAGAATACAAATAAAAATATCTATTCAGAATTTTTTTCAAAGTTTATGAATCAAGACCAAGCCTTTCAGAACTAAACATAGTCAAAAGCCAACTAAATAAACAAGTAACCACTTCTGTTGAATTTTATTTTACATCTACTTACTTAAGTAAGCAGTTGTCAAATCAGCCAACGTACCTGTGCTGCCCACTTCAGTGTTACTGACTGACTACCCGGAACTCGAACCTCACAGTGTAGAAAAAGTGTCTCTCTTTCAATGACCGTTGTCGATCCCATTTCCCCGGAAATCACATTGCTGTGGTTAGCAATGATCGTAGGAGGTGGAGGAACTGTATTGGCTGAAAGTTTCCATAACAAAAATATATTTACTACAAGAAAAAAATTGTTTTATCAGTTGATAGCATAAATGATTCTACATAGACAAGCGGTGTCACTGGCAGTTTGCACCTGAAATGGTCAATGTGCAAAAATAAAGCAAAAAGTGAAAATGTTCAGAATTCTCTGAATGAAATGGGCCTCACTTGCTGGCAAAGTGCCAGCATATATGTATGTAATGAAGCTACATGTTCATTGTTCAAGCCTCAAGTTAACTTGCACATCATTCTGTTCCTTTGATTGCAACTTTGGACTTGCAATTGCTGCACTTTCTTTAATGAGATCATAAGCTTGGAACAACCTTCTGCTATGTATATACATACCGAACTTTATTTAACTCTATCACACACACGATAACCGACGTACATATATTTCATTCCACAAATATCATACCTATGTGAAGAAAAAAAGGCCCCTCATCTTTATACTAAAATCCTATACTAGGGCTTATCCAGTGTAGCTGCTTGTAAGGCGCCCTTGTAACGGCATGGCTGTGTTACTGCGCCATATAAATCGTCGTAATTATTATTATTATTATTAAACTGAATGACCGATACTGAAGAAATCATTATCAATAATACTTCTTTTTGCACCAAGTGCGAAGTGTCGCCAGGTTTTCTAAAAATTATACAAATAAATATTATATACATATTATACCTTGAGACTCGGTAGTATGTGATTTGAAAATAAAATCTTAAGACTTGTCAGTACAAGTTGTACTTTCAATGGAAGGCAACAACAAATTAGATGAAGGTCCTACATGTGACTATACACACTTTCCTCATGTAATCTGATGCCTCTACATCAAGAAATTTTGTCACTGCTCTTTATCAGAATTTTGTATTTGAATAAATCAGTTTTATATAGACACCAAATGAAAGGAAAATGACACGTCACAAATGAGAGCAAGTTTCAGATTTAAACCTCAGTAATTTCCCGGATAAAATATATGTCAACTCAAACGTACGTCGATACATGAGATTAAAATCCTTTTTTTCGTTCTGTCCATTCATCGAAGCATGGCAACTGAAGATGCCGTTGTAAGAAGACGTGACAAATGCAATAAAGAATCCCTTCTTTGGATTGTAGAAGATATCTTCAGACTGGTTTATCATCTGTGACCCTCTCGATAGGGTCACTGGAATGACGGGATTGGTCACTCGGCATGGAATCGTCAGAGGAAAACTCTGCATAGCCATATAGAAAGGCTGACTATACACTGCAGCGAACAAATGCGCACCATCTGAATAACATGAAAACACAAAACTCTAATAAAGCACAGTGAAAACAAATGACAACACTGAGAAAAACTGACCAAACACAGCAAAAGTAAGGAGAAAATTAATGATGGTCGCAAGAAATGTAATTTAAAATGCTATACAAATTTTCACATGTTGGATGCATTACAATGAATTCCTGTATTTAAAATCTTCGTTCAGAGACTTAAAGTTATTGAGGGAAATTTCTCTGCATACTCTTTCTTTAACTCTGATTTTCTGTATCTCAGCTGAACCTGTCAAGTGAAGCTACTACAGTAATTACCCATATTCCTCTAATTAATAAAGGTCAATTAATATTCATCTTCTGCACAGGGCTCCTGTAAACTCCATGCAAAACAGTCCATCAATGATAAAAAGTACAGACCATAAACATAGATATAAACGGCGCTGCTGCTTGTTGTCGTTCGGCTTTGGTTTGCGTAGATGCAGAGAAATTCTCCAGTGTCGCCGTACTGCAATGACGACACTTCCAGTTGACTTGTATGCTGACCACCATCCGAATTCTCTGTAATTGTAAGCCGGCTGCTTATGGATGGCGCCTGTAATGATCAGAGAGGCAGAATATAAGTACACAAGACTTGACACAGGCAACTGAGACAGACAGACACAGGAAGGAGCAGCTAATCATGTCTCCCACATAATTGTAATTGCAATCGTACATTCATATAGCGTCCCTTCAAGAGAACTCCTCAAAAACCTGTAATGAGGTTTTTAAAAACCCACAAAATATACAAATGCATAATATACACAATAACACATAGATACACATATGCATACTGCATAGCCATTATAAACTTACAATCAAATTCAAACCAACAAGTATGAACCATTTCGAGTATGAACCATTTCGAGTATGAACCATTTCGTGATTGAACTGGTGCTATTAAAGGTCAAACGAAAGGAGATCCTTAAATCTGGTCAGGGAATTCAAAGTATTCATGTGCATATTGATGGAGAAAAAAAGACAAAATCCAGATAGAACTTTGAATTTAAAGTGACAGCGAGGGAGGTGTCGATTTCCACAGTAGTAATGAGACTTTGAAATGCATTTAGTGTTGGAGCTGTACTCCGTAGATGAAAAGAAATAAGCAAGTATCATGTGTGACGGAAGATAACTCTTCTGCCAAACCTGTTCAGATGAGGTTGGACTTTGCAGTCAGACAGTTCAGAAACCTTTAATCATCAAAGCAAGGCCAACATTTTTTGTGTTGACTGCAAATAGTTTTGAGACAAACTCAATCTCGGAATCAGAAGCTCGCCAACAGAAATCGCGGATTGGTAATGCCAAGGTCATGGAATGGACTTGCTGGCATGAGTATGGGTGGGGGCATAGTTGTTAAAAACGTTTTTTTCCGTTTTTTATTCTCTCCCAAAAAACGTCGTTTTTTCGTTTTTTATTTTTCCCATCGTTTTTTATCGTTTTTTATTTTTTCTTTATCTTTATTTATACATTTACTTTCTATTATTATTTTCCTTAATTTTAATTTTTCTTATATTTCTTATGTTTTCCACCAACTCTCAAGGATCCAGCTAACTAAAGTCATTATTTCAACGTTTAACATCATCATTTAAGAGATAGCCTACGTGTAGTAGGTTCCTAATCAAGATTTTCATGGTTAAAATGCGGTTTTAGATGTAGCAAAGTCAAATTATTTTCCGTTTCCGTTTTTTATCGTTTTTTGTCGTTTTTTATTATTTTGAAAAAAACGTCGTTTTTTACCGTTTTTTATTTCGTTTTCATCGTTTTTTACATCTATGGGTGGGGGGCCCCATAGAGTAAGGGGGTGAAGTGCCAAACAAGTGGGAACGATTCCCTCTGCCCTCCCACAGATCCACTCGCAAAATGAGTATTAGAGCATAATGGGTGCCTTGTACTATTATAGCTGTCATTATAAGTTACATGTGACTCACAGATTGCACTCATACTGCATAATTTGTCAGTTTGAAATAATAATGAATATCATTGTCATTTACCCCGGTATATTTAATGTTAATGATCATCTGTCATGGTATGTTATGTCGTATTTATGAAAAAGTGTCAGCCAATGCACAATACACATTATTATTTTATTAAGCTGCACATTACAATCTTCAGAGCAGCACAAAGAACAATGAGGCTGTAATCATTCAATCACAATCAAGAATCTTTTCCTTTCTACTTGTGTGTGAGGAATGAATACTTCTCCAGCAATTTGAGTTTCATTGCCTGAAGAAAAAGTTTTGTTCTCACTAACTAATAACAGACTAGACCGGCAAGGAGAAACAGTGAGAGGTTCTTACAGGGTTCTCGATAAATGTTCAAGTACGCATGTATCTATAGTATTAGCCAACTTAAAGAAATTAGCAGAGCATATTCGTTTATTCATTCTCTCTTGCAGATAAAACAAACGCTACCTGTAACAAGTTGTGAGCAACAGGCCCCATAAATGCAATTTTTCTTAAATGGCAAATAACACAACTTTATTAGTAGAACAAAATTAATATTAAGTGACATCAATTTAATCTACAACAGTTATTTTTTACTTACTTACTTACTTACTTAATTGAGAAAAATTAAAGGTATTAAAATCTTTTCAAATTTAGGGCCTAAATTGTAAACATAAATCCACATAAGTTCTTGATGATCAACGTAACACAATTAAAATCTAATCAGAAGTAAAGACTATATAGTATATAATGTTTACTAACTCATATATTGAACTTAAAATTGTTACTTAAATAGGCCTAAGAAATTAATATCAAAATAACTCTCATAAATTTCATTTCTAGTAGGGACCAACTACATGCATTTCTCGAATGATGGTGTTAAACATTAAATAATGACATTAGTTATAGTTGAATCCTTGAGAGTAAGGAATATCAGAAAAAAATAAAAATGAAGGAAAACAGTAACAGACGGTAAATAAATAAAGTTACATAAAAAACTGAATAAAACGATAAAAAATAAAAAAAACGTATAAAAAAATATATTTCGTTTTCTCTGTTTTTTTTAACGTCTATGGTTCAGGCATGACGTATTAAAAGACCTCTTAATTTTTGGAGCCAAAATAACTTGATATAGGTATAGCTATGGTAACCTGTTGCTCACAACTTGTTACAGGTAGCGTTTTTTAAAAATAAAAAAACGAAAAGAAAAACGTTTTCAACAACTATGGCCTGAACTAAAAAAGATTTCTACATATAGCCTTTATCTGGAAAGGTGGCCGAGTGCTGAATAGTAGTACAAGTACATCATCTGCTCTGCTCACTAAATTAGCCACAGTCTGGATGGAGAAACTCACACTGCACCTGTGAACCAACCTCCCCAGGCGGTCCAAGTCCCCTCATTCGCACCCCCCCACCAAGCCGGGATTGGTGCATTAGTCATTGTAATGCTGATGTTGGAATTGCACATGTGCTCTAAAGGGTTATCATGGTGTGCACCAAAGGTCCAAAGCAGAGCATGAACCCATCATCACATCTTTAACATAATCATGTTTTGATATTGTTAGTTTTTCTCCATTTGTAACTCCCACGATTTTAATAGAAGTTGATCAGTACACAACCATGTTACCCAAATGGGGTCGCTTAGTAGGGCTGCTGATAAAATTTAACAATTTCCCAAAAGTTTCCTTAGAAGTGAAAAACTTCTATTCAAGATGTGTAGTGTAATTGAATACAGTTCCACTAAAAGGAATGAAGGAAGGTATTCTGTAAATAATCTATGCATCTGAAAGGTCAAGATCTGTAGTGGTACTGTTGAAGATCTGTCTACTACAGGGAGACTGTCAGTGGGCCATGTTCCACTTACTACAACAAAATATATGGTACAAACACAGCCCAGCCCCAGAGCCCACATTCACATAGGGTAGATGGAAAACAACCAAAAGAAAACCAGAACAACTCACAGACAGAGACATAAAGATATTGAAGAAGAATGAGACAGACAGACAGACAGACAGACTGAGAGAGGTAGGTGCAGATAGAATGAAGGGGAGAAAGAGAAACAGGGCCAGTGACTGAGACTGGAATGGAGTCAGAGAGAAAAGAGGGAGGCATGAAGAGAAAGGCATGGAGAGAAGAAAGGCAAAAAGGAAGACAGGCAAACAAGAACATAAGGGAAGCACAGACAACTGACTTGCATTCTTTTTTCAAAACTGAGAAGGACCCATGGGAAGGCACAGGAGAAAGGAGATGAAAGCACAAATAAAAGAAAGATAGCGAAGAAGTTTACTCTTATTAACTTAAGAGGATTTTCCACAGAATTAGACATTGACATGCCAGAGTCACACACGGAAGAAAAATTACGCAATTAGTATCTTACAACAAAAAGACAGCAAACTTGAAAAGTATGCCATATTCTAACTACTCATCCCTAAGCTATGACAAATTAAATAACTACATGATGTCAAGCAGCAATCTCCTACTTGCACAAGGCCCACACAAGGCCTGTGTTTGCCCAACTGATATTAGCCTCTTCAAAGTCAACAACTGGGCACATTGGTGTGTACCAAGTAGGCCAGCAGACATTACTGTTCAGCAACAACTCATTCATTTCAGATAGACATGAGTCTACACACCTTGTTGTGGGAAACATTCTCCTCTTCTCATCTCCATGAAAGGGCTTGGCAAAACTGGCCCAGAAGGGAAAGTCAGTAAGCAAACAATTTAGCTTGTCATCTGAGGTGGGAGGGAGGTAAGGAAGTCAGGTAAGAATGAACAAGACAGAAGAATCCAAGAATTCCATAATATTGCAAAAGATAAACACTGCACATTGAGGTCTAGGATCAGGAATTTTTCACACCCTTCATTCTGAGCAAGAATAATACAGTAGTTCTTTCAATAAAATAACTCAGTGATTGTGCTACATACCAAAACCTAGCAGACACACAAATCATCATGCAACATCTTCAACCAGGATAGATAGAAAGTCTGCACTCTTTATCACTCTTCATTCCTTCATACATTCTTCAGTCATTCATTCACACAGCATTTACACTGGTAATTATTAGAAAACATTCCTTTAAAATACAAATGTTGACCACAGTTAAGTAAAAGGACTAGAAGAAAGTTCTAACTTCTACCTGATTAAACACCGGCACCGTCCAGTTCATCTTCATTTCTCCATTGCACGTGAGGGTCAGTGATTCCCCAGCATTTTTCTGTATTTCAAGTGGCCCTAAGATGTGAGGCGGATTTAATATTTCTCCAAGCAGTCCTAAATCACAAATATCAGACAAATGTAAGAACATCATTCAAAAGCATAGGCAAGAGTTTCACATTTATTGTTTCACAAAATTACACTCAACTCTTGGTAAAGCATCTGTTGTATGGATAGTCACAAAGAGTCAATTTGGAACATTCCTACTAAATTAATAAAGAAATCTTGTTAGCGCCTGATATGGTAAGTCCTCAAAAATGCATCAACATTTACATAAAATAAGTAACCCAAGAACTTTCTTCCCCCCCCCTCCATAAACTTTATAACGTGGGTGACACATTTACAATCTCAGAAAATGGAACAAAGTCTAATAAGGTCTGCAGACAATGTTTTCTGTTACAATTTTCAGCAACACTGAACGCAAGCAAGAGCTCTGCGACATCCTATTCCAACTGACTTCATCCGGGAAAACAGACAATTAAGTCAAGAGGGACAGAGACAATTGAGTGGCTAGCATGCAGGATTGTTAATCAAGAGACAAGTGGCTTCAATTCTCCCAGGACATAAATTTGTTTTCACACATCAGCTCCACATTTCCCAAACCAACTCCAGCATAAGATAGTGCTCTTCAACTTATTCAATGTGAAAATTGTATAATATTTAATTACATATCCTACTTTGATGCACATAAAGTTTAAGGACTCAGTGTCAATACTGAAAGATGTACAGAAGATGATGATGAGCAGCAGGTTTTATGCTGCAGATACAAGGATGGCAGGATTAATGAAATCAAATCATCAATGCCATGTATTGTTCACAATCATGTGGGTTAAGGTCTGTGCACTGCCACTGTGCAGTGTGCACTGATAGCTTAATAGAGGAAGCAAGTAATTCATATGCTTTAGCAGGAGACACAATTATGTCAACATTCTACAACAACACTGGTGTGTAAAAAAATCTGCACAATGCAATCAAGAAGTAATACATTGTAATGTTCAGTCAAAACAGTTTAACTTTTATCTGCACATGATGATGAACAGGCTTGAATACTATGGTACCTAGCCATTTCGTATATTAAAATCTTGAGCTAGAAAGGATCCTATCAGGAAACCTTAAGGGTATAGGTAATAGATACAGATATTCTTGCAAAACACAGACGATCACCGTTACATTTTTTAGCAAGAGTTTGAAAAATGCAGAGCAGAAGATACAGAACATGAATAGTTTTTTTACAGAGGCTTCTAAATGTAAATTTCTCAGCTTCTCCTTTGTGTATCATTAGTGATGTAGTGAAACGAAACTTGTTAAAGCCAAATAGTAATATAAAAATAGGCATCATATTATAGGTGGGGAATAAGCACCCCTCTTGCCCCATGTGCAGGCACCGACGGCTGTGGCAGTCATTCAAATGGGTAGCAGTGGTGAAGAATCCCACTCCACAATGAATCTCCATAAGGTCACAAGGTGTTATATAAAAAACATGTAAAACATGTAGACTGTACATTTACATTTTACATATTATATATTTTGTAAATTGTTATAGTCAAGTGTGTGTACTCGGATAACACAGATACTTCAACTTGATCACTGTGCTTCTGATGAGTTTCCATTATTTTATATAAGTATCAGTATAAGTATCATCATCATCAGTACATCTTCAGCATCAGTACCATCAATAGTGCCATCAATAGTATCATCATCAGTATCATCAACCGTATCATCAGCATCATTGCAATTATGTTTATATACAGTTTAGTCTCACTGTCCTTACATACAATACTGTTGTGAACTTGCTCAGTCATGTGGACATGCATCAAGCCACATTGTTATTTCGATTCCACCTCTAAATGGATCAACTGCTGATAGTAAGTTGTGGGTAAAACATATTGTATTACCTGTCCTTTATCTATAAACTTAAAAGCAACTTTCACAGTGCACACCAGTCAGGGGGGGGGCGGGTTCCAGACAGATGCATTTACTTGAAGGTTTATTATGTTATAAATCTTCTTCTGATAGACTGATATATCAGTTTAAGCAAACATGGTTTTGTAAAACAAAGAGATTAAGTGGTGCTTTCATTTCACTTTAATAGTCCTTCACCCAGGCCAGCAGGCGACTGACAGTTCATTTAAGGGACTGGACATCATCCATGAGCTGCCTAAGTATCAGTTACCAGTGGTTTGTGGTAAACCAGACATTGTAACCTACATTCTTCCCATGTTAACCTAAATTCTTCCCAGAGGTCCAGAACCTCAGATGACTGATTGGCTCCAGATGCATAAACTCTCACTCAGTTACAGTGGTCTTTGTCCCACTATCCTCTGGTCCAGAATGCTAAACTCAATTCCAAACACAAGATTACCAGTATACATTCAAATGTCAATTCAATTAGTGGGATCCTAATATCGTATAATCACATAATCATCTGTTCTTGACACCAGCCATTTGCCTTGATGGATTGTCCTCCATCATTTCTTCTTATTCATGAATTTATACAGCTCCACTCAAGCAACTCCTCAGAGATGCTCCGGACCTGACAGCACCAAACCACAATCAAAGAGTTCTAATGATTTTCAAACACCTGTGGAAAAGGGGCAAAGAAAGACCATTACAGAGACTGCTAGGTAACCCATTCCAGAAAGATAGACCGATCATAGCACAGCTTTTTTTATGCAGCACTGTGATTCATTGCTCCCCTGAGTTCTAGCCAACATGATGTTCCCTATCATCAATATTACCCATCCAGTGAAGGACTTCTATAGATATATTAACCTATTAGATAGAAGTTCCTGTTCAATCTCTTTGGGAAACCCCACCCCCTTTACCTTAGGAATCTGAGGAAACTATAAACAGTTGCCAGATCAATCAGCTGTCCATAACAAGGTTCTCAGATGTCCCGAGGCAAATAAGTGATGGCTACTGAAGAACCTGAGGCCACAGACGTGCATGCTTCAGGCGAAGGTAGACATAGAGATATAAAGGTAAATCAAACAAACAGCAAAGGAATAGCAATGAACCCGATATGCTGGCTGATTGATAAAAGGCTCCACGCCATGAAAACTGATTCCAAAGCAAAGACAGACATGAGGATACCTGACATTACCTTGAAAGCATTGCTTTCGGCTTAGTACTGGATCCAAACATCCCCATCATCACTTCTAACACTAAATCATTTTAAATAAATAATACAGTCACTTAACTTACTTGATTTTATGATTCATTACATACATAAGAATTCATATTCTAACCTCCGCATTCTTACACAGTGAACATAATGATTCACAGAGCATAAATAAATATGGTCACTGCTATGGCAAGCTGATACACACCAACATCTGCAGTATGTTAAGCCATGATGATTTATTTCATGCTTCTGTTTCTTGGGAATGCAAAGAATGAAAATTTCATAAAGTTAAGCCAGCTTGATGCGTTTACCACATGCATTCAGTATCTCATAATACTGATGTCTCAATCGGCTGAATATGGTCTGGTGTATAATACTCAGGCAGAGACACGAAGCTTCACGTAATGGTAGCATCAGCGCACTGGATAAACAATTTAGTGGTCTTGTTCCCACAACAGTAAAATAACAGAAAAACAGACTACATAAACACAACATTGACATGCATATAAACAACACTGCTGCCACAGATACATCATTGCTGCTGCCTTTTTAAATGTTAAAAAAGGCAGGTCACAAAGCATGCAAATTTGTTAGGACTAATGCAAAGAGTTCTGTTAGTAGTTCTCCCTCACCTTTCTTCGGAATTTTACAATTCGTTGTCCACTGTGACACTCACGAACAGAATTTTTTTTGTTTTTTATGTTTC
Source organism: Lumbricus rubellus (assembly GCA_945859605.1). Taxonomy (NCBI): domain Eukaryota; kingdom Metazoa; phylum Annelida; class Clitellata; order Crassiclitellata; family Lumbricidae; genus Lumbricus; species Lumbricus rubellus. The sequence goes on along the minus strand of OX243813.1, from coordinate 21,653,564 downwards.
AGAAAAACTTTAACTTTGAGCACAATAAGACTCAAAGATCTTCTTTGTGATCTTCAGACTTTGAAATACGTCTAGGTAAATCGATACATTACAGTCTAATCAGAAGGTACCTTACAAAAAGATGCTGCTGGAATTTTTACACATTTTCACCATTCTGAAACACAGATTTACTATTAGTCCATTGCAAAGAATATCAGATATATGTAGGGATGCAAACCGTCTTGGATTTGCTGGGACAGTCCCAAAATCAGCTTTGTGCATCCCGTGTTCCGGAATGATTCAAAATTGTCCTGGACAATGGTTTTGATGTCCACTTCCACCTAACTTTAATGTAGTTCTTGTCTTTGTACACTCACTCAACAACCACTTTTTGAAAGGCAATCCATCTGGAATGAGCTCCCTTCAAAGCGGCATTTATCACATCTGACCAATAAAACTTTGTTTCAAAAATCTCTCAAGTCTTTTTCTTTTGCCATGGCTGAGAGCGCTCCTGAGTAGATTTCTTGAATCGGCATTATATAAGTCCATAGAATGATGAATGAATGAATGAAGGAACAAGTGAAATGAATTGTGCCCTCTAATCAGACCTGCCTCCGGTGTTGCCTTAACACCGGATGTTTAACACTGGTTGTTGGACATTGCTGGATTGAAGTCTTCCACACTTCAAAAACCACTGGCATTTAGTTACTTATTATAGCACTGCATCCTAGGTACTAAGAGCTGGCAGTTCCGGTTCCAATGGGTTTTTTTTACCAGAGAGTGTTCAGCATTATGAACAACCTGTTGACTGACAACCCCCATTACCTACCTAAGCACCAGCCTTGTTAACATGACATAAATTTGTGTTGAGAGTTCTATGCTGTGATCTGAAACTGCTTCAAAGGGCAATAACTCAGCAGAAGTAAAATTATAGTTTCCCCCTCACCCAGACCCAATAAATAAATTTATGACATCTGCAATCTGCACACATGTATAATTATACTTATTACGAACTTCACTGGTGCTGGCGCCCTGGCACCTACAAGTCTAGTTACACTGTTCCGTTACTGGAATGTAATATATGTTTTCATCCCTGAAGTTTATTCCAATTTCACATATAGGTCAATTATTTTTTAATCGTTTGACAGCGGTTATTAACAAAGTATTTTCAGTAGAATTAATATCCCATATTAGGCTGCTGCAACCACTTTACAGAGGAAATTGGTTTTAAAAATGACATATTGAGTCACTGACTGGCATCTCAGAATTTTGAAAAAAAATTGATAGCCCTAGGTATGTAGCACATGTCAGACCTCTGAAAGAAGGTCGTTATTAAGAACCCTAAGGGTCCTTTTAGTCACAAATGACTAAAAGACTAAGAGAAAGACTAAACCGTGGACTCCGTTTTGAGACCTCCATGACTAAACCAATGAAGAAGAGGGATGAAAAAATGCTTGGCATCCAGTGATATTCCGTACACTTCGAGCGACTTAGTCATAAATGATAATTGCCAGCAATTACTAAACTATGGAATTAATCTTAGTCAAGTATGATTTAACGTTCCCTGTAGGCTGATTAACCCAAGAGGTCAAAGTAAACCCAGGAGAACGTGATCAGAACAGGATATACACGGGACATGGTCTGTGCTTGAAAATAATGCACCTGCCAAAGGCAAGTGAGACATAAAGATATCTCTCTGATCCTTAGTTAACAGCGACTAAAACCTGCACATTTGCCAATTCTAAACAGAACTGCACACAGCTGTATTTAGTTATGGTAGCTAAACACCTCTGTGCTCAACCACTAAGAAACTAAAGAAAGTGATAAAATTAATTACTACCATACCAAATGCAATGCTCTCCAGTCTGCAGAAGCATTTCGCAACGTCACAGCATAAACTCTGAAAGTTTCAATCAATGAAAAACCTTCAACATAGCTTTACATTACACACTGACTAATCACTCTGACCAGCGAACGGAAGTTCTAAATAAAGCAATCAGCTTGAAAAATCATTATGCCTCTTTGGTTTGATTTTGGATGGGTGGGTGCCTGGGACTCACAGGTGCGTGCCAAAAGGCACAATGAACACTCTCCATAAATTGTCACAGACATGTAGTTAGTTGTGAAGATTTGTGTTGAACTATGGAAATCAACATGACTTATTCTCTGAAGGTGTTGTCACGAAATCAAAATACTGGGTCACACTGTTTGCAAATACTATCACAAAGTTCATCATTTAATTATTACAAATACATGTTTCAAACATTCATTTTTTATGAGGTAAATTAAATATGACTCATGTGAAACATGAGAGCATTAAAGCACTGGATTGAAACCAATATGGGCTGGATTACAACTATTAGGTGCGGAAAAAGACGATGTGTTTCTCTTGCATCTCCAAATACAAGCACTGAGCAGCACTCCAGTTCCAAGATAAAATAAAAACACAAGCACTGTTAATAGGGTTCAGAACTTCTCAACAGTCAGCAGGACAAAACGATACAGCACTGGCAGGAATGAATTGTACTATGATACACTCCTAGATGAGCACTCGGAATTGCTCTGCTTCACCAACTGCTACAGAAGAAGCGGCCAAAAAAGCAGTTAAGGTATTGGTAAGAGCAGCGTTTAAGGCACAATGGCAAGAAAAGCAGAAGATCAGTAGAAGACATGGGATCACTTCCTGAGCTACCTTTCCAAAGGGAGACTCAGTTTTTCATTCGCCCGATGGCGTCTGCAAAATGAGCAAACGTGATGAGTTTCTTTACATGACTACCAAAACAACTAAATTGGACCAATTTAATAATTTGTGCTGATCATTCGTTCATATTGTGACTTGTTTTCATACTGCGTTCATGTCAGTTTGAAATAATAAACAAAGGCAGTAGTTAAATTATTAACTACAGTGATATTCAAAATCAAACAGTGGCCATTGTGACATGTGATAAACATTTTACATAGCCCGTCTATTCACTCTATTGCCAATAGTTCTGGGTAAGCTACATGATCACTTTTTACACGACCACTCACACATACAAAGCAGAGATCATTTTAGACGTACATCTGATGCCAGGCATATGCAAGAGAGGCCATGAGACTGGTAGAAACCATTTGAATATGTGGCTGATCCCAGTACAATTGTTTGTGGATTCTTTGCATCAGTGCTGTCACATATATTATTCTGCAGTATCATGGTTGGTTAACACATTGTTAAGCATGGAGAATTGGAGAACAGGGGTGCCTGCTGCAAAGGCCAAGAAGGCAAGCATAGGTCTACATTCTTCAAACTATCCCTATGAAAGTGAAACAGATCCTTTCAGCTCCATAGAAACGCGTGGCTTAACTGCAAAGTCCTCTTCTGTCAGCACCCATTAGGAGACCTAATGGTTAAAAAAGACAGCTCCTAATAAAAAGATATTCACCGTAAATAGCATTCACTGTAATTAAAAGGTCCAGCAAGTTCTAGAATTCCAATTACTGATGGAACTTAAAAACTAATGGTATCCAGATGTCTGCTGCAGAAGTAACAATCTCAACGCTAGCATTAATTAGCCATGTTCCTTTAAGCCAAACACAGTCTCAATTAAAATGGCATTCTCTCTGGATCTGTTGTTTCCATTCCATCTTGATACGTTCCTACTTCCTACATATTCATCAGATTTCTCATTTGTCATCTCTTCTTGAAACCCATTTGTTCGTTGGCGTACTCACACTGGGAGTGCTACTGAATGGTCACTGCTGTTAGCAATCCTAACAACTGATTCTTCAATTGTAATTTGTAATTATGATTTCATCTGAAACAACCACAGACTGATTGATGTCTGGAGCAGTAAATTAAATGACAGCAGGATAGAAGTAATTAATTATAGCAGATCAGATTAGAACAACAGAACAGAATGCCAGTGTAAGCCTCCCAATTAATATTGCTATATCAATGGTATCAACAGATCCACAGCTCATTCAGCGAGACATATCTGGCAGATCCCTTGATAACTACAGCTGCAATAGATCCTCATTGCCATAATCTGAGAGTCTCGGAGGAGCTGTAAGTAAGTAAGCCGTTTATTGACAAAGCATCAAACACGTACAAAAGAGCAGTAATCCGTACAAATTCAATGACTTTCGAGTGATCGGTGCATAAGTCAAAGGGTCAATCCAAAAAGGTCGTATGGACCCGCTGAGGCTGGATTGACCCTTCCTTTCTCAATAACATTTGGCTATTGTAAAAAAAACAGTGCAAAGCACAACATCTTACACATGAAACGAAAGCAAACTGAAATGAAATGACACACAGATTTCAAAACAAAACAAAAAACAAGAAAAAACAAATTATGACCAATTGTTTAAATCTAGTAAACAGAGATTAAACAGTCTTTTAATTTTTTCTTAAACATGTTAATGGTGGGTATAAGTGTAATATATTTTGGGAGGTTATTCCATATCATAGGGCCAGAACATTTAATCGAAAATAATTTCATCCTAGTATGTGCAACATCGGTGCGGTAGTGTAACAGAGTTCTAGTGAAATGGTTATGTACAGCAATTCCCTGACAAAAATAACCATCAAATGTCCTAGGCAACAATTTGTGATGATAGCAAAACATGAACAAACTGATTTGAAACTTATATATATCTGATAATCGTAGTATGTTATAGGTTCGAAAAATTGGTTTGGTACTGACAGACCAGCATAATAAGAAAATAGTTCGAATGGCACGTTTTTGCAAACTCTCCAATTTTTTTAAATAAAAACTATAAGTTGAGGCCCAGCAAATGTTACAATATGACAAGTATGGAAAAATTAAGGAATAGTATAAGCCTTGTAATGTAGCTTGAGAGAGACAGTGACGGATTCTTGATAGCACGCTAATATTTTTTGCTATTTTTTTAGATAGCTGCGATGTTCTTATCAGTTCATAGACAGCGGATGTTTCCTTAATTAATGTGGAATTTTTTATAAGGTTCCATCCTTAAGCATTAGCTCAACTATACAATTCTGCATCGCATATAAAGTATATAATAATAAGTATAATTAGAAATTATTATTGTCATTATTACACAGTGCAAAAGTAACAAAGTTACTCACATTTAAGGAAAACGCCTAATGAAGGAAGAGTAAATGCAACAATATTTGTTTGTATGTGCACTTGTAATAGCGCCCCTTCAAGCTCCCTACTCAGAGGCGCTCCCGATGCAGAGCGGACACTGTATCAGAGTTTCACGCCGAAGCGCTGAGCAATTGTGAGTGAAGGACTTGCCCAAGGTCCTTACGCGGGGAGGTGGATTCGAACCTCGGACCTTCCAGCTCCAAGGCAACGATGCCACCACTAGACCACCGCGCCCCACAATATAGAAGGAAGATACACCCGCTGTGTCCCCTCAACTTAAGGATTGAACAAGTATTCAAAAAGAATGGAGGGCTAAGTTGACACCAAATGACTTGGTATTCCATGGAGAGTAACTCATCCACGTTATAACCGATTTCAATACCTGTGCAAAACTTTACCAGAATGGTCATAGCAACAAGATCAAGTAGCCAACCAGATTTTTCTTGACAAGTGTTCAATATTTCTCACAGTGAATTGCAAGTAGCGAACCCTGCTGAAGTGTCAAAATGCCAAATTGTCTAAACAGATCAATTAAATTATGTGAATACAATGACATTTCAGACTTAGTTGCATTGGGTTTTCCAATGCGATTTAGAAGTCTAACAGGGTCCAACAGTAAAAACCGAAGTAAGAATTTGAATAAGTTGCAACTGGGCAACAACCTTCAGAACCAATTTAATGATGCTAAACTATCAAGTTACCATCCCTTACATTCCCATGTAAAATCGTGCGCCTAACTGATTACACATAGATTTGGCTTAGTAGAAGTTATGGACTAAATTAAAATTATAGAAAAATGTCGACGAGTGGTATTGTATGTATGTATGTATTGTATACATGTATGACTTTTGTATGTATGTATGAATACTTGTTATTGTGCCCATTCAAGAATGCTACTCAGAGTCAGAGGCACTCCCAACTACAGCACGGACACTGAATCGGAGTCTCACGCCGAAGCGCATGATCAGTTGTGAGTGAAGGGCCTGCTCAGGGCAACTAGTGAACACCGCCTTATTTGGTCTCCGATGTTAAATCAGTAGTTTAATTCATCACTGATTTCAAGTTAAAACTGACAACTTTTGTGTTTTAGTGTGTTAAGTTACATAGATGGACCCTGCTGAATTAAACCACAAATTCATCAAACACTAACACTAGGCTAGGCCTACATGTAGTAGGCTATGTACCACTCTATTCATTCATAAAAAAACTTCTTGAAGAGTCAACACCAACAGTCAAAACTTTCACTAACCAGTAAGACTGCAGAAAACAATCACCAGCTCCAGTAACATACTGTTTCGCTCCATATTTCGTTTATCGTACAACTTCTCACTATTAATATAAACACAACGACATGCGACTCGCAGCTACACCACTCACTCTAATATCCGTGACAAAGCTTGACGACTAATTATTAATGAGGCTGTTTTCCTTTACACCCACACAACGCTCTGTTGAATTAAAGTCACGAAGTGCGTAGTCACGGTTAATTCAGATATTCCAGTGTTTTCAGGAGTAAACTAGTCCATTCAGAACGCGAATTTCATCAAAAATATCATTTTTCAGTTAGTAGTACCTATGACTTAAACGTCAATGAACACGCTCAGCAAACACACGAGTCACAGACCACATGATCGCTCTGCTGGTTCTGCTTACAAACTTTTAGCTATACATCTAGGGACTTGGACTTGGCCTACTTAGTCGCTCCCATGCAAATGCATTAGGCTCAGGTGTGCACCTTCTCGATATGGTGCACCCTTCCCCTCCCTCCCCCCCATCAGCGCCTGCACGCTAGGAACAATCGTGCCTGTGAGGCTGTACTGAGGCGAATAAAACACAATAGGCTAATTATGTGGTGCAGCGGTAGGGTAGGCCTACTCATCAGAAACTATGACTAGGCTAATTAAACTTATTTTTAAAACACAGCGTAGAAAATAATTAAAAGCTAAAGAGTGCACTTTTGTGACTTCATGAACGTATAGGCCTACATGTTCAGATGCGTGAAAATTAACGAAACACAGTTTGTGTTCGTAATCATAGGCCTAATCCAAATCACTAAATTTCTAGAGCGCCATCGAGAGCCAAACTCAGGGTTTGTATTGCATCTGACAACTTATAAAACGTTTCTTACAGCAGTATGGGAGCAATAAACTTGATTTTATTAGCCTTTCAGAAGCGCTCCCAATGCGTGCAACTCTTTCAGGGCACCAGCTTAGGCTATTCACGAGCGTTGTATGAACTTGAATCTAGTTAAAATGGGTTGTCCAAAAGAGTAATCCGAAGGAGATTGTAGTCCGCTTACCAAAGAATCAGAGGGGGCAGAGTAGCTACCAAAGAAATTAGAGTCTTTAGACTATTAAGGTGGGTGGCGTTCAAGACTTTAAGTCGAGAATTTGGAAGGTGGAAGTTAAGGTCTCAGTACAGGTATTGCATACTTGATTTTATTTAGCGCCGGTTGATAGGCTGGTCTCTCTGTCGTGGACTCGTGGCTATGGTAGGGGCTGATATATTTTTGGAGACATAAGTACATGAAGACTACTTACTTACTTATGAAAATATGCGCAACATAAAGAATAATAATCTGCTATATCTGTACAAGTTTAAATCAAGTGCACATAAAATCGTTTCTAAGTAACAATTTCGTATTCCATTTGGATAGGACAGAGTTTTTATTTGCCTGATTCTTGCGTAAGCACTTTTTAAAGACAAACCTATTTAGAACGGGTTTTCTTGGAAGTACAGCTTTGTGTGACAGTGCGATAATGGTGTGGAGTGTGGACAATAATATTTTTATTATCGCACTGGCTACGGAACCGTCCGGACGGTGCCGTAATTTTTTTTCTACGGAACCGTCCAACACTTATGGGGCTACCATTCGCACTAACACCCGTCGGCCAATCAGGTTAGCGGAAAACAATGTGGAAGAGTCGAAGACCGTAGGGGAGGAGGTTGTCGAGTACAATTTATGCCCATGCCTTTGTAAACAGTTACTGTAGCCTACTGTCAACAGCACGTGCGACACGCAGGGTCTGACGATTTTAGACGAATTGCAATGTAAAACGTTTAAAATGTCTTACAAATGACCCTACGTATGGAGGAACATTTTGCACAGGTAATTATGTCTCACTTTAGCGCTCTTTGTCGTTAAATTTAAGCATGGTTATAACATAGAAGACCTAGGTGTCGTTCGCGTATAGGGTATAAGGTTTCGCGTCGTGAGGGTCGGTTAGGGTTAGTGTTAGGGTTAGTGTCGTCATTAGATTCTTAAGATTTTTGCGTCGTGAGGGTCGGTTAGGGTTAGTTTTAGGGTTAGTGTCGTCATTAGATTCTTAAGATTTTTGCGTTGCTTGTTTAGCAGTTGTTGGCCAAGCTAGCCTAATAGCTTGACCATCAACTGCTAACATCAACTACCTTCTCCCCCCTACGGTCTTCGCCTCTTCCACACGGTTCCGTAGAAAACAAAATACGGCACCGTCCGGACGGTTCCGTAGCCAGTGCCTTTTATTATACTAAAGCATTACAGATTATACATATTTAACGCACCTGTACAGCTGCGTAATGTAAATGTCTTTGCAGAGGTTGTGTGTATTTTATCAACTGCTTTTTTTACAGTCATCTACCCAGTTTACTTGTATGACCCAAATTAGTTGCCGAGGAAACATGCTCTTTAATTGCGCGGAGGACTGGTTCGAAACAATTGTAGGCCTATTTATTGCATTCGTGTAAAAACCACTACACAATGTCCGTTTTAGATAACTTTAAAAAAGTTATTGCTTGCTGTCATGGGCGTTTTATGGTTGGTAATGCTCGTCAATCAGTATGTTAGTTTTGGTAAATTCCATGTTTATCATAAACTATTTTTCTTTAACACTTTAATGCACAGTTTGTGTTTGAAAGCCAATCTTTGGGCCAACTACATGGAGTGCCATCAAAGTAGAATGGGAAGGCAGTGACTGAATTTACTCTTGTTTGAACAACTTTTTTCGGTGTCTGGTCTCTTGCGCTGCTGTTGTGAGCTTATAGTTATATCATTGCATTTCACTGTATATGTAATTTTGTATACTATATACACGGTGTCCCAATTGAAGTGAGCCCCTTTTTGTTTTGGCGATATGTCTGTTAATTCTAAATGAATCTCTATAAAATTTCAGAGAATGTAAGAGGAATAAATTATCAATGTTTCCTAAACATTTGATCCAATTCTACGAACAGAGTCCGAAGTTATGCATGTTCAAATTTGGGCAACGAAAATTTCAAGTTTCCAACATGTAAAAGATAGGAAATTAGTGTTAGCGCTGTTCTTCAAAGCTGATGTTCAAAATGTCCTCCATTAGCTCGAGTGCATGCTCTAAGGCGCTTTCGCCATTCATTGATTGCATTGTCAAAAATCTCTTGATTAAAAACGATTCCATTCTTCAGAATTTTCTTCCACATTTCGCTGTTTGAAGTGGTCACTGGTCAATGTCACGTGTGCGAGTTTCATAAGGCTGCGATGGGCCAGTTTCTGTTAGGAAATTCCTTTAAAAACCTTTTGCACCGTAATATTTTTCTTCTGTTAAATTTTGTATTAAACTGAAGTCATCTTTGCTGAAAACCATTTTTATTATTGTCCCCTAACATGGAAATGAAGGAAATATGACGTCATATTTATTAATTTAGAAAGTAAGGCTTGCAGTTGCAAACACTAATTTCCTATCTTTTGCATGTTGGAAACTTAAAATTTCCGTTGCCAAAATTTGAATGTGCACAACTTCGGACTCTGTTCGTATAATTGGATAAAATTTTCAGGAAACATTCATAATTTATCCCTCTTTCACGCTGTAAAATGTTATAGAGTTTCATTTAGAATTAACAGATATATCGCCAAAACAAAAAGGGGCTCACTTCAATTGGGACACCGTGTATATATATATATATATATATATTCTATTTAGAATGAGCATTGACTTGCTTTATTAATAAGACTTGTAAAGGTTTTGTTATGGTTTAATACTTATGGCAAAAAATTGAATTGCTGAGGTTTCATATTATACATTATACACCTTGCATATCCTTTTTGTAATTTGATAATTTGATAAAGAAAATTACCAGCCTTAATTGGGACACATTTTTTTATGCATAAAACCAGATTTTGAACTATACTGCCTCAACAGCTGCATGGAAGTTGACTCAATGGACGTTTGTGAAACTACTTTGGAACACAGGTAATTACTTAATTTTTTGCTATGTGGCATATTTGCTTTTTATACAGTTAATTAATTATTTTACATGAAAATGCTTTTTATGAAGTCGATTAAATATTATACGAGAATGAGGATTGCCAGGTTCCAACTTTATTCTGAACTGAATGGTGATGTTCTTACATGATTTTTCACGAGTTTAGGCATAAAATGAATGCATAGAATCACTTCAAAAACATTTTTCTTGAAATTTGTTTAAAAGAGCCAAACGGCTCGAATACTAAGCAGTCTCATTCAATTGTGATGTCATACTTCACATTGAGAATTTTACTAGTTGATGTTGTGGTCCTCTTGTTTAGGTTGGTTCATCTGGATTTGAAGGGTGCTCCACCAAGGCTGAGCTACTACGAATGGGTGAGTCCAAAAATGTAATGGGATAATGAACCGTGTTCTAATCCTTTGTGTGCAATAGGTGCAAAATTGTGACAGCAGTTAACTTTGCAGACAACAGGCACAGAACTGCAACATTGTAGATGTGCTTGCTAAAGCATGATGCTAGGTAACAAGTGATCTTTCTATGTAAATACGTGCAATAGCAATTAACACTTGTAAGCCAGAGTTAGTCTGGGACTAGCAGGTGCATCATCATGCACATGGGTCGGACCCTGAAGATGATAAATGTGTGTGTGTGTTTTATACTTTGAAAGTATCCATAAAACAGCTGAACAACATTTCTATGCTCATCTCTCTTTGATCAATAAGAACTGTGCAGTCCCGTACTTCTGATCATCTGTGTGCATAGTCTTCCATTCATTACATGTGTGTTCATCAGATTTTGTGTCTTTGTTGGTTGGTTAAATGAAGAATATGCTTACTTACTTACTTACCTTACCACTTGGTAACGTAGCATACTCTATATATAAGTATGTACAATTGTACATACATTTTGTATTTTTGCTGTTTTAAATCATATGCATTGTGCGCTCTATTTCTTTAAAAATATTTGTGTTTCCTGATTTTCTGTGATTAAAAATTTGTGTGTTTTGTATGCATTGTAGCTCTTCCCACTATTGCGAAAGTGGGGTGCCACAGGTCTCATGGTTGAGTATGAGGACATGTTTCCTTACAGTGGACAGCTATCAGACCTAGCTGCACCCAATGCATACAGGTGAGCAATAGATAGTGACTATTGTTTGAGTTTCAGGCAGATGTGTTGGATGTGCTGGCTCAAAAATAATAGATAATGATATGTGTCCCGCCATATGAAAAGGTACCATAAGTCGGCGTACGGTTTCACGAGAAATCGCGCATAATGACGTCGGGGGAATATAGGTTGGCAGTCCACAAATTTTAATGAAAATCAGTCTTATGGATTTGGGTTCATTTGTGACACATAGACCAGCTATATTGGCTGAACCTGAGTTATATTTGATTGCCACCATTACGAGGTACTCATAAATTGTGCCCATTGAATGACAGTTAAGGATTTCTGTGCGAATTGTCTAGACAAAATGTGTCGTGTTTTAAAAACAAATTTCCCGAAAATGTCCAGTTCTCGTGTTAAGCCATGTTTTATCTTATAAGTCGGTCATTTATCATCGAATTTTTATCTGGTTTTCAGCAAAATGTTCAGCTCACTTAGCTGGTTTGTGAAGGCATAATAACTCCAAACCCGACTTATGGTACCTTTTCATATGGCGGGACACCTGGTCACCTGGTGCCGTCAGCTACTGGAGCTCTGGCGAAAGCCCTGGTGCATCTTCTCCAGTTGATCCTCTCCCTAGTCGCCTCTCTTAGTTCCTCCAGTCTCATGCCAGACTTTTCCTGTACTTCATCCAACCATTTCTTCCTTGGTCTTCCGCATCTTCTCCGTCCCTCACCGCATGCCGTCATCAGCTCCTTTTCCAAACCGTTAGATCTCATCACATGGCCGAAGTAGCTCAATTTCCTCCAAGTTGCTGTTTGCTGCAGTGTCTCCTCCCTCTCTATTCCGAGCTCCTCGCGCACCGATTCGTTAGTTCTCTTCTCCGTCCATGAAATCCTTAGCATCTTTCTCCAAATCCACATCTCACACGCGTTGATTTTCTTTTCCATATCCCGTGTCTTTGTCCATGTCTCGCATCCATATAGGACGACTGGGAAGATCAGTGCTTTTACCAGTCTTTTCTTTGTTTCCCTGCTCACGTATTTGTCCTTCCAAATCTTTTCCAGACCGTTCATTGCCGTTTTCCCCATTGTTACCCTCCTCCTTATTTCCATATCACTTCTTCCCTCCTTCTCTATCATAGATCCCAGGAATGTGAAGCTCGATACTACCTCTATCGTTTCTCCATCCACCTCAAAGTTTTTCCATGTTGCAGTTGTCATAACCTTTGTTTTCTTTACATTGAAGTATAGTCCCGCCTTTTCGCTTTCCTTCCTGACTCTTCTTATTAACTCGACTAGGTCGTCCCTCTTACCCGCCAATAATGTCGTATCATCGGCGTACCTCAGATTATTCAGTATTTTCCCCGCTATCCTTACCCCTTCTGTTGCCTCCTCCAATCCAGCCCTCCTCATAATTCTCTCGGCATACAGATTGAACAGGAAAGGGGACAAAATGCACCCCTGCCTCACTCCTTTCCTTATTTTAAATTTCCCTGTGTCACCATATTCAGTTCTTATTACCGCTTCTTGATCCACATAGAGGCCCTTTAGTAGTTTAACCAAATGCTTCGGAATTCCCATCTCAATTAGCGTCCGCCACAGTAGTGTATGGTCTATGCAATCAAACGCCTTGCTGTAGTCAATAAAACACATATGCACCTGTTGCCCGTATTCCCTCTGTCTCTCCATAATCCACCTTATATTGGCGATGTGATCGCGCGTTCCTCGCGCCTTCCTAAATCCCGCTTGATTGGTTGGTAATTCCCTTTCGATTGTCTTCTCCATTCTTTTGTGGATTATTTTGAGAAGTATTTTGCTCGTGTGCGATATCATCGCTATCGTTCGATAATTTCCACACTCTCTCGCGTCTCCTTTCTTGAATATTGGTATGAACACGGACCTTTTCCAGTCCTCCGGCCACTGCCCAGTTCTCCAGATTTGATTGCATAGTTTTGTAATAGTTCTCACCACTGCTTCATCTCCCGCCTTTACCAGTTCTATAGGTATTCCATCATGTCCTGGCGCTTTTTTAAAAGACGTAAGAACAAGACCGGGGGCGGATTGCGGAACAGACCACGAGATAATAGTGGCTACATTGCAGCTAAAGTTGAAGAAGATGAAGAGAGATAAAAGACTGACCAGTTTTGATTGCAAAGGCATAACACCAGAATACAGAGTAGAGATAAAGAATAGGTTTGAGATCTTAGAGACAGACGATACAATGGAAGAGCAGGATACGAACACGTTATGGACAAAGATAAAAACTGCGATCCAGGAGACTGCGGAGAAACATGTACCAAAGAAAACATCAAGGAAAACTACCCCATGGCTATCCAAAGAGACCATTGAGGTGGCAATAGAAAGAAGAGAAGCAAAGAAGGAAGGGAACAGGGATAGGGTAAAAACCTTGAATAAGACCTTCCAAAGGAAGGCAAGGGAGGATAAAGAAAACCATCTAAAGGAAATGTGTAGGGAGCTGGAGGAAGAAGGAAAGAAAGGACGGACTAAAGAACTGTTCGCAAAGATGAAGGAAATAACGAAGACAGCAGGCCCTAGAATGGGTTCACTCAAGACGAAGGATGGGAAGATAATAGGAGATGAGGAGGAGATAAAGGAAAGGTGGAGAGAGTATACGGAAGAGCTGTACATGGAAGATGAATGTGTCGAGAAGGAAAACGTCAAAATAGAGGAAGTTGAAAACGAACCAGAGATATTGGAGGTAGAGGTGGAGTGGGCGATAAAACAGCTCAAGGACAACAAAGCGCCAGGACATGATGGCGGGACACATATATTAAACTGATATACGAATGCAACATTTCTAACCTTGTCGTCTAGTACCAAGCCTGTTTGAGCAGTCTACTTAGTAAACCTGTAATCATGTGCTCTATTGCATTGAGGCAATGGGAACTTGGTTCTGTTGTGCTAAACCAGGATTTTGAGGTTCTCGTTATTCAGGTTCTTACCAATACTGTATTTGTCCTTGACATAGGGGCTTTGGGTGAATAGTGTTCTCAAATGTTGACCTGGGTTAGTCAGTGAATATTGCCACATGTATACTGTAATTGCTTAAAAATGCTAATGAAATACCCAGGATGATGTTTTTATATATACATGCATGATGATAATTACCTTAACATCTATTATTATTAGCAGTAGTAATTAAGTTAATGATTGGTAATGTAGTTATGAAACAATCATCTTGTAACATTGTTCTTTTGTTTACAGTGTTTATTGTGTTAAATTGCGCTGTTATGACGTTTGCGCTAAACTATGCTGTGACAATGATGTCCAGAGTTGAATTGAGCTATGATGTTGATTGTGATGATGGCGATAACAGATGGCAGCACTCTTATTTACTATTTAGGCACTATTAAGTTTGATATTGATGATTAATTTGATCTTTTGTTGGAGCCACATTATGAATATCTTGTAATAACTTACTTACTAAAAACTTTTCAGCCCAGACCAGGTGAAGGAGCTTCTTGCTTTAGCGAAACAACACAATCTGGAGGTTATTCCTTTGGTCCAGACGTTTGGTCATTTTGAGGTGAGTTCAAGAATCTGAACTGCACTGTGATATTATTATTAATAATAATAATATTAATAATGAGAATTATAATAAGAATAATCATAATACAATTATGTATCGCATCATAGCTCTGCCAAGACTGAAGGAAAGGGCGCTGTACAGTTGTACAGGAGTTAAAAAAGTTAATGTCAGTCCTCTGATTGTTTAAACAGATAGGTCTTGATTTAATTGCCTCCAGAGATGGCACACTCTTCACATGGTCGGGAAGATTGTTTGCCAGGTCCTGACTGCACTTCTGTGGCAAAAGATTTTGTTGAATATTATGGATCTTCAGAATTTGATATCTATTATAAGTTGTTGGTTGTAGACACTGTCACAATAATATTCTTGTGGAATTTCTGAATTTAAGCTTTTTGTGTGATTTAGTGTCAAGTGTCTGTCATTGGCTATAGTGTAAGTTAGATAAGTTCACGAATATTACGTGATTATCGATACCTTGTGCAGTATCACATTTGGCATTCACATGTCTTCACATGGATGCAATGCATACGGAGATGTTCCATTGAGATAGATAGATATAATTTTCAGTATTGGGTATCTTTTGTACATTCGTTTTGTTTAAATTGCAGTTTGTTCTAAAGCATGATAAGTTTCAACATCTGAGAGAAGTTGAGGATTGCCCAATGACAGTTTGCCCTTCACATGAAGGTTGGTGAACAAAACTGAGGTACTAGTGGTTAGATTTCTAGTCGTTTTTCAAATGAAGGTCACAATTTGTCGCACCTTGATATCTCTTCTTACAGGTTGAAATTATGTTAGTTGATAAAGGTTGTTGAAATAGATATTGTTGAAAACAGTTAAAAGTAAATGTGTTCTTATGGCAATTGCTGAATGAAACTAAAAGAGATTTAGAATGATTAAAAATTTTTTTTGCTGAAAAATAAAAGCAGTTGAAAAAATCGATAGATTTAACTAAGATACTCAGTGAAATAATGCATTTAAAACATGCTTTTGGCATCTGATTTGATTTGTGAAGCTCATTTTCTTTTCTCTGCTAAAGATTATGTGTACATAAGAAAGACTTGTTGTCCTTTTTAGGTTCTATTGTGTTGATTCAAGACATGATTGACCAGGTGCTAAAGTTACATCCAGACATAACAGTATTTCATATTGGTGCCGATGAAGTGAGTGAATTTATTATAAGATAAATTTTCTTGAGAACAATAGATGCTTTCTTTAACTAAATCCTTTATTTCTATTATATTTATGTCAGAACTTGCTTTTATTTTCATAACATGTCTACAGTTGGTTAAAGACTCTGATGTTCCATTTACATGTATAGAACTGTAATACAATTGCAATAATGTAATAGTGATTTTTGATTACTGTACTACATGAGTTAGGACTGTTTATGCAAGAAAATGCAGTTGCCGCTAAAGGCTTTGACGTTGAGCGAATCAACAACTAGGCATGTTGGAATAATAAATTTATGATAAATACAGCAGAATAAACTTTTGCACAGAGATCATAATCAATGCCAAGAGCCATGGAAAATAGTGTGGTATGGTATCACAAAGTGCCCATCATGTAGTGACTAGATATCTGAATGCTGATATGAAATTGAATGTTCAGCATGAACTTGCAGCATGGTTCATAACTGCAGTCGATTTGTTTGATGCCTAATGATTTTGAACATGGATATTAATGTAAAAATCTTGTAAAACTGCAATAAACTCAAAATTTGAATCAACATAAATTAAATTTTTAAATAAATGTTTGTATATTTCTATTCTAACCAAAATCACTGGACGCTGTAATTGTGTTGCGTTGTCGTTGCGTAGAAAGACAACGTCACGTAATTTAACGTCCCAATATCTGAAAGTCATGTAAAACAATGAATGTTATCGTTTTAAATAGAATTTAAATGGAAATATTGTAGGTGTATCATGTCGGTCTCTGTGCAAAGTGCATTGAGACTATGAAGTGCAATGTCGCAGAAGATGGTTCTGACCCAAGCGTCAATGGACGAATAAAATTATTTCTGGATCACATCACTCGAGTGCTGAAATATCTTAAGCTGAAGTACAGCCATTTACGGCTCATCATGTGGGACGATATGTTTCGAGGAATTGACCTGTCAGCACTACAAGGTTTTAATCTAATATATTATTATGTAGAAATATGGGTAAGCGATTATATTTGATTGCCAAAACCCTTTCAAGTTGTTGTAAATATCAGATTATTTAAGTGTGATTGTAAATGTCTGAGAGATTGAAATTGGTTAGGCTTTGCTTGAAGCTATGCACAGGATGTCAAGCAATGTGTTGTGTGAGAATGATTGTCCAGAGTATCTATTTATCTATCTATGCAATTTATGTAGTGCCCCTTCACGGAATCTACTCAGAGGCGCTCCTGACCCAGGCCCGGTCAAAAAGAAAAGTAGTAGTATACATCATGTAGTGACTACACTGACTAGAGAGGTTTGAACTCACTAAGCTGTGTTCATGAAGCTCGGAGTCGGAAACTGGTTGTTGATTAAGTAGTCTTGTGTACTGTTTGGGACAAAAGAATGTAATTATACATCTTGGTAGACACTAGTTAGTAACGTTTGGAAATACGTTTGGACATGGTAGATGAGCATGCTGTATGTTTCAGAACTTGGAACATGGAAATCATGCTTTGCCTTCTGAAGTTGGGTATATGTGCCAGCTACTTTAGGAAGAAACTAAATTTAACTTTCAA
This sequence comes from Lumbricus rubellus, assembly GCA_945859605.1. Classification (NCBI taxonomy): domain Eukaryota; kingdom Metazoa; phylum Annelida; class Clitellata; order Crassiclitellata; family Lumbricidae; genus Lumbricus; species Lumbricus rubellus. The sequence goes on along the minus strand of OX243813.1, from coordinate 21,635,883 downwards.
GGTAATAAGCACTCGTTAAATAATTGTTACGGCAGTTGATTGCGCGCACTAGTCTCAGTAGTCTTGTGCGTGCTTGTGTGCAGCTTAGAGGAGACATTGAAGGTTTGTTTTGCCATTGCAATTCTGCAAAAGTGAGTTTCATGTCATTTTTGCTGTTCAGAATGTGGAATTGGCAAATTAGTGGAACCAATGGTGTGGTATTATCAGCGTCAAATCAACCTCTCACTTGGTAAGACTTTCTATTTTTATGAATTGTATGTATTGTATATTTAATCTTGAAATAATACAAAGTGTGTGTGGTAACATTTGCATTCTACCACTCATTTTGCATTAAATTAATTAAATTTAATCAGTAACCATCGATACGGTATGTAAATGAATATGATATATTGCTTGCATTTGTATTTAAAATATGAAGTAGATCTACCTAATTGCTATAAAGCTAAAATTGGCATCTTACTTAGTGGTTAATTTGTCCGATATTTAATTTGCATGCAGTGGGGCAAATAATTCAGTTTATGAATTAAAATGAAGTTTTGTGGTTTATTCATTTCTAGAGCTATGGACTCGATATTCCAAGGTCTTTCCTGGCCTGTGGGTGGCAAGTGCATATAAGGGTGCCACAAGCCCATGCATGGTTGCCACAGATATTGGCCACCATGTGGAAAACCACAAGCAGTGGATCAGTTTGGTAGACAGTTGCATCAAACCACTAATGTCCAAGTTCTATGGATATGCATTGACAGGGTGGCAACGGTGGGATCTTTAATAATTTCAGTTTTATTTTATATCAAACTAAAAAATGACACAGTTTGAGATTTTTAAAACAATCATAATCTGTTTAGTTTTAGTGTGAAGCTTTGAGTTGTGTGTGGCATAATCTACATGTAATTGATTCATTAAGTTGTTTATTAACTTAAGTAATAATCTATATTTTGGTCATTTAAGAACTTTATCAGCTTGTGTAATTAATTACTTAACAGAAATGAAGGAATTTTGTACCGAGAAGACCTAGTGTCTTCAACAAATCAGATGTTATTCACTACTTTTCCATTTAATATGATTCCTGTCTCTATTGTCTAGAATGAGTGCTATTACAGCTTCTATTACTAGCACTCTAGCAGTTTAGGCTAAATAGGTATGGTGATAAGATATATCCTTGCCATGCGCCATTTTTGTGTAGGTGTGAGTGTTCATTTGAAGGGTTTTATTGGTCAGATAGGACCATCAAGAGGGGACATGGGCAAAATACCCAGGGACCTGGCACTTTTAGAGGCCCGTGCTTGGTATTATGAAATAGAGAAGGTTTATGATTTATGCCTTTTTAAATATAACATTGCGAAGAAATTTAATTACAATCGGTTTAAACTTCGAGTTAACAACTGAATAAAATCATATCTAAATATAAATATAAACTTATAAGTCGCACCTGCACTTTTATCACTTCAATTTGTTTCTGAAAACTTTGTTTCTCATTAAGCCTTAAGATAGTTTACCTTTACCTGGAGCCCGGAATTTATCTCGTCAGCCCGGGGGTCAGAGCTTAAATCTTATTCTGAATTCAGCAGGAAACAAATGCAGGTGCTAAAGCGGAGTTAAGATGTGCATCATGAAAGTGAGAAAATTTTAGATAAACTATCAATTGAAGCCTGTTGGCTTAAAGACCTGAATCTTATGTCTGCAAACACAGAGTTGGTATAATCAAGGTATGAGAGCAGATCTATAAGAGAGTGTAATTACTATGGCTATAGTCTGTGTTATCATGTCTTTGAGAAATACAAGTCTAATAATGGACTTTTTCATGTTACGGTTTCAATCAACCTATTATAAATATCCATTATCCTACATATTGTTTTGTCGATTTAGGTACGATCATTATGCAGTACTCTGTGAACTTCTGCCTGTAGGAATTCCTTCGTTAGCCATCTGCTTGTTGACAACAACGACAGGTATGCATTCAACATTTTAAAGACAAACTGCATCAATTGGTTCCCATTCACTTTTTGTACACTGTCATCATTAAAGTGTTTAATGTGTTTGGCATAGACCTTACTTACACATACGTGGTGCTTTAGGTCTGCGGTGTCTGTGACCATGTATTAGCAGCAGAACTGTGTTAGTCATCATTCTTTGCAAATTCTGTGTGAATGTGCTGTGCGCTTTAGGAGAGAGATGATATCTGTTCAGAGCCCCTATGTACAGAGACTTGAGAGGATGTTTTATTCTGTGTGAGGCACTATAGACGTAAACTTACTGATACAGTACAATAGAAGTTGATCAAATGGTAAATGCTGTACATTGGACAACTAGAAAAGGAATTGTTGTACCCTCTATCTTAATGATATCGTCTGATACTATATTAGATCATATATTAGATCATATATTACATACTATCCTAACTACATACAGTTGTTAGACCAGTGTTTCTCAATCTGTGGAACCCAAGGGTTCCGTGATGGAAGACAAAGGTTCTGTGAAGAAATGGAATGACAGTGTTGTTTCGATGTATTGTTACGTTACAAATGAAACTTTGAGGCAAAGAAAGGCTTCTATGAGAAAATTTAATTTAAAATAATTCCTTATCTAATGTTATTGATAAAAATGTATTACTGTATGCAGATGATCACTTTTTAAAAGCATTATACCAGAATATGTTTCATTGGGTCAGGGTTACATCAGAACATTTAATGATGAAAAGCTTCCAGAGTTTGAACAGATTGGGAAGCACTGGGTTAGACTAATATTGCATGATTTGCTTCGCTTTGGCGTTGAATCTGTGTTGTTATTTTGTGTTGTTATTTTGTGTTGTTATATTGTGTTGTTATTTTGTGTTGTTATTTTGTGTTGTTATTTTGTGTTGTTATATTGTGTTGTTATTTTAGGTGCCTTTACCATTGATGTCCACCAGATGGCTTCGAAAGATCTCGGATTTAGTCAGCTCATCCCTATGAATCCATTTTCTTGGTGTGTTTCTGCATCTATTGAAGATATCAATTTTCCAGCTGGTGTTCACCTATGCGTTAATTCAGAATAAAATGGAGGTTTTTAGTTCATTACCAGTTTATTTCTGGAATTTAATCAATGGCTGCTGAAACAAATCATGGAAAAAGTTACTTTCTAATTTAGTTTGAACTTCTAAATGTTTTGCTGGAATCTGTTTTAAAATGACTCATCAAGTCTTTTACTTTGCCGAGAGTTGATTAATAAATTTATGTTGTGCAGCTTAGCTGAAGAAGTCGTTTGCGATCATCGTGGCAGCGACATCTACAGAGCCGTTCACTCTCTGATTCAACTGAGAATTGAATGCAAGTTCTTTCTTAAAAATGACAGGTAGATTTGTTCAACTTTGTATTTCACTTAAGTGAGCTTCAATTTTAAATGTTTGAAATTTTGGGGGTTCACTAAGTAAAATATGCTTAAAAGTGGTTCTTCGTTGTCGAGAATCCAAGTATTATTAGACCTATCACATTCTGCTGTCTGTAGTATTATGAAAGATCGAAACAATTGGAACAGCGGTTTCCAGTTTACACAAACGGCAGAACAGAAATGGGAGAACAGATTATGTTGACCTGGAATTTCACCTATGTTTGCTGCCAGAGCTCCTTCTGATATAGGGACCTACTTCTGTGCTTTCGTTAAGTTTTATATAAGTGTCCCGAAGTTTAAACTTCAAACACGTCGTGTTATGTCTAAAGTGTCATTCGATGTTAATTTAAAATTCTTTTATAACTTAGCTGTTGGTAGAGGCGTTACATGACATTCAGCTCCCCACTCCCACCCATGTAACGTTTTCAATGACTCCACACCCTCGAGCATTGGGTAATTATGCAATGACCCCTGAAAGGAATTTTGTTTGGTGTTTTTGTGTGAACAGACTAAAGGGCTGGATGACGGACTGGCATGTCCAGAACAACTACACGAACCCAGCACACGTCGGTCACTTCCTGCCTCAAGGACAGCAGTACGTGATCTTAATTTGACTTATATTATATAATATTTATATAAATATATGTTGTTATTATAATATATGCATATATATATATATTATTAAGGAGGTTTTATATAGAGCCCCTTCAAAATTATCTACTTGGAAGTCCTCCAATTATACAGTATGAGAATTTCTTGTCATTACATGAATTATATCTATTGATAGTGCTAAACGGTGAAGGATTTGTTCAAAGATCTCTACACAGAACCATATAGGGAGGCTCAAACACGTTCTGTGTTGCCTCCAACTAATGACACAATGACAAGTAACAATAAAGTCCTAGTCACACAATGGCAGGTATTGTAAAGTTAGCTGTTATTGTTACATTAGGTTGTTGGCTAACTTGGAACAACTGTCGAACCACCTGTTGGCTGTACTGTCGGAGGTTTTCTATGAAGATGCAGTGGATGAATGGATGTCCGTCAACGTTAAACCTCTGCTGACTAAACTAAGCAAGATTGTCAGCACAGCCACTGAACAGATTGCTATAGGGGGTCGTTCAAAAAAGCCCTACAAACTAGCTTCTGCGTGACTGTTTCGTAAGGTGACTGGCTATATTTCATATAGTACCAAATTTTTGCGAATGCTGGACTAAAGAGTACTAAATTCAAGACTTTAGTCTTTATTTAGACCACAATATGAACTGAAGAGATCATTTCTAAGCAAATTGGGATGCCAGGAGCTGATGGTTTTAGTTCTTTCACAAAATGGTTTAGCAATCATGTACCTTAATTTACACGCAGAACTTGCAGAGGATGGTAAACAGGGTGAATTTGGTTGTCACAACAGAAGTCTGTTGTGTTACTATGTTGCCTTCACACTGCAATGATTATCTGCAAGGGCTTCTCAGTCGCTTTTAGTACACTCTGGCCATTGCATCCTTTAGGAGTCATGTCTAATTTCAAGAAGGCTCTTAACGTCTATCTGGATTGTTTCTATTCATTTTTTATGTTGAACAATGAACATTGGGTTTTTTTAAACGTAGTTCTAAATGAATGTAACTTGTTAAATCTTTTGTTTTGGGCACAATAAAAATAAAGCTAACTTGAATGTAAGATATTTACATTTGCATATTATGTGCATTGGTGCAGAAAAGTAAATAACATTTTTCACAGCAGAAAACTTTGTGTACACTGCACACCAACAGAATTGCAGCAGCATTGGACACTCGGATATAGCACATGCGAACAAAATTTACCGATGACATTGTGTAAATGTTTTACAAGATAATAATCAATCATAGAAACGTTGAGTTTTGTGACGATAAGATTCCTTCTCATCTGTGCCTTTCTTTTGCTTGAATCAATTGTTGCAGTTCTTTGTTCTTCTTGTGATCAATCAATTCCATTTCCCTGACAAGCTGAAATATGAAAACATCCAGCGTTAGAAAAACTGTAATTGGCAAAGAATAATTACTAAACACTTTTACCAGATGCATTTACTGAGTTTTTGATGAAGACTTGTTTGCATGAAGGAAAAACCTATCTGGTGCAATTTTGATGATGGTATGTGTGTTTTATTGTCTGCTGTAAAGCATTGATATGGATAGATCAGCATAGATCTACTTGTTGATAGTTTGTGCATGTGCCAATCTGCTTTACTTTCAAAATTGTTCTTTCATTGTTCCATTTTGAGTTTAATGGTTTTCTACCTTGAAACAAACAAACTAAGCAGATTGTTAAGAAGAGCCAAACTTAATTCACAACTGCCTGGATGTAATATAGATTGTGTAATAATTCGTAATGTATAATTATGTAAACACTGATATGCTGCAAGATTAGTGCTAGAATGACAAAGTTCTGTTCAAACATCACACAAATAACATGCTTTTCCCCTTTCTTAATTTCACCCTGTCATTTGAACAAACTTGTTTTTGTATAAATAATACGGTGCCAGGATATTTTCCACTAGTACTTTATTGTGTGGGTGAGACGCGGCAGATCACAAGAAATGGGCAATTTGTCACCTGTAAGAATAGGTCTGGTTCATCGGTAATGCTTTCCTTGAACCCAAGACTACTAACCAAAAGATTTGTTAAATGAATGATTATAACCTCCCCCCCCTTGAAAATGCTAGTGTTCTTTATTTTGCTAGCATGCCTTGGCCAAAATGATAAACTTGGCCGCCAATCTCACTTTCACCTATAGATTTTATTAAAATAATTTATGCTTAGCGGTAGTTTTCTTACCTGGGAGATTTCTGTTTCAATTATTCCTCTGTACTTGTCACCTTGTCCAAGTGCTTCCATCTCACCAAGAAAATTTCTTCGCTCGTCAACTTCTTCTTGCACTACAGATATCATCATATGGCAACATTTATTGTTTTAATATTTACAGAATTAATTACTTTGGTAGTTATGAAGTCATATGAAGCTGAATATATAATGTTGACCTAATTTGAAACCTGTTTAGGCTTACATTTCTGCCACCAACTTTTACCTGAAAAATGGGTATGGAATAATTCTACACATGTTATCTTGAGTTGAACTGTGAAATTATTGGAGGAAATTATGAAAGTTCTTTCCTACACTCTTTGAATCGGTCAACGTGTTTTTCTTCCGGTTCTTCCTTTTGTCGTGGGATGACCTTTGCTTTGTTACGTTCGGCTGGAGCAATGTCTTCTCCAAAGGCCATTATGTTGGAAAGACGCTGCTTATCTTTCTCGTAATATCCTCCTACAGAAAATGTGATACGAAATTAGTCGTAGAGTGCCTTCTGAAGTCTAAAATATTCAGATTGTGTGATAAAGAACAGGCACATGTGAATAAATAAATTCTGCAGCGCAATAAATAATTTAAGATGATGATGATGTTGGCAGACTGCGTATGTGTTACATCGCATCGATATCAATAGTCTGAACTTGGCAACACAATTTATGTAGCACACATTATCAACTGATTACTTCAAAATGAGAATTTCCTAACCACTCTGCAGCTGGAATACTAGCTAAGGCTAGACCTAATATTACTTGAGAAATCTTTACTTACTTACTTTTGCGTAAACTATGCACTGCTTCCAGCAAAAGAATTCCAATGCACTAACCATATTTGATGAGAGGAGTTGGCTGAAAATGTTCTCTCTCATAAGCTCCAGATGCTTCAATAGCATTCTTACTTCTCACATGAGAAGAATAATTTCTACAGACATCAAAATTCATGGTCTGCATAAAGAATGAAGGAATTTAAAAGAGAAATTATCAACAAATATTTTAATCCTTTGGCAACAACCTATAAATGCATTTATACCTGTAAATGTATTTATTGCTTTGAATGACTTGTTGACAAAAAATATTAACTTTAGCGAACAAAATCCTTGTGAAGGAGAAAATATAACAATGATAGGCTTAACTGAAATTATTACACTTCAATGAAACACTAAACCTGCAATTCAACAGGTCACTCTATGCTGCAATGTATGAATAAGTGTGCTATTAGAAAGTGGAGATTTGATGTTGCAGTGAACTGAGTTAGGTGAAACACAACTTTCCGCTACCTGGGATTAAGAACCTTGCCGACAACTTTCTTTGGAGCTGGCTTGCGAGGTTTGGCACTAGTCGTCGGATTACAAGCAGACGGCAATGATGTGCCACCTATAATTAACGATTGTTATCAATTAACGATTAACGATGTGATGATATATATCTTGTGTTCTTCTTGGCTCAATAAATAAAATTGAATTGAATTGATTCAGTCCATTAGGTATTAGCATAAGTTTATAGCTGGAATCTAACATATAAACTGAAATGGAAACAAATTCCACAAACAGTACTTAATAATTTTACGCTAGATCAACAATCCTTGTTTTTCTGTGATCCTGCAACTTCATGAATATTCAATTATTCATCCCTTTAACATACGCTGACTTTCATCACGGTCTAAGTCAATGGTTCCCAATCTGTGGTGTGTGGCTCGGGGCTAATGGTTAGAATGGTGGACCATCAATCAAGAGGTCTGCAGTTCAAATCTTCGCCTGCATAAATGTCCGCTAAGATTGCCGCTCCACCTGTGCCCTCAACCAGCTCCGATATAGTGAGTACAATGACTGAACGCTAATGGTGGAAAGATAAGATGCCCTCATACGCTTAGAAATTTAAAAATTAAGTTGTTAATACTCATGGCTGCCCCAGGGTTCATCTCTTTGGCCAGATGTCGACCTCTAAACATTAACAATAGCCATATTATAGTAGGTCTACCGCATATTGATTATATTTATGAATGGTGTTTGGTAGTTTTTTATATTTCAAATGAGTTTTTCCATTAAATTGATATGCTTCAGTGGCAACATGATTCATTATGTTTGATATTTGAAGAGCTTTTTACGTAATTTTATCTATTCTGTTGAAAACATTTTTGTAATAACGATATGTGGCCAGCCTGCCAGGGAGTTGTGCAATAGCTTGTTTTGGTCCTTGGTGTCATATGTAAAATGTTTGGGGACCACTGATCGAAATTCATGCACATAATTAGAAATGCGTGAGAAGTAACTTACTCTTGACCGCTCTGTCTAGCTGTCGCTGCTGAAAGTTTGTCAGACGAGATTCCTGCATCATAGCTGTTTGAGTAATAACAAAAAGCAAAGAAGGGTTGATCGATCTTGTCTCATACATTTAAACAATACTATTGTTTAATATCAATCTATATAATATGTGGTTCACCTCTATTTTGTATTGTGAAAGTTTTGATCATCAAGCATGAGTGCAATGATGGCTAGTGAGAATGACAGAGTTATCGTCCAAGAGCGTTTGACAAAACTGTGCCAAAAGGTAGAAATAGCTCCTCATAGCAAGCTGGTTTTTCAAGATAGGTCTAGGAATAACATACCAGTTCTAAGTCCTCAACACCCCCACCCCGGCTCTTTCTGAAATTGAAGATGACATCCAAATTGGCTAACGTTTTTCACAGGCATTTTCACTGGATGTAGTTCATAACAAACTGAATTCTTCCAGAAAGGTATAGAAGTATGAGTTGAATAAAATACTAACAAAATCCTCTGGTTCCTTTCAGTACCCTTTTTAGTCTTAACAATTTTAAACTGCACTTCTCTACAAAATTCCTGCACGCTCAAATGCTTGTATAAATGCCCAACTTAATTCACTGCTAATCCAACAAATTGAAATGATGTGACGAACAGGGTAGCGCATTCGTTAACACGATGGCATGGAGAGCGAGAGGCAATGAGTTCGAGCCCCCATTGGGAGGACATGCTTTGTCGGCTATTAGCTTTCTGTTCTGTCAGTAGTTAAGTTTGATGTTAAATAAGATTACTCCATAACTTGAATATGTAAAGCACAGTGCGTTTGCAGGCATTACATCAAAGAAAAAAATTAATATTGTTATTGTTATTGAGATGGTTAGAACGGCTCTGGGGCTGTCACTGTCAGACCAAGTTTCGTTGGAGCTTCGAGTCTTCTTATCTGATTTCAGATCTCGTTCTTGGTCTTTCAGAAATTTATTCTCCAAACATTGTCCTACTCACTTTTGAGCATGTCATGCGTTTCTTTGCTGTACGTGGCCCTTTGGCCATTCCAAAAACCTCCTTGAGTAACCGCGACAGATCGGTTATTCGACGCCATTTTTAAAGCTACTTTGTTGTCCGGAGAAACGAACCGGATGTAAACAAACAAGCCGCGGTATCAATAAATACTGTAGCGCTGTAATGAACGGGATCCTCTTGGTTACTGGGAGTAAAAATATTCCCAATAATAATTTCCCATATGAATTTTATCACAAGTATGCGCACGCTACAATTTGGACATACCTAAGCCAGAGTAAGAATTGCTTGTGGCTGAGGGGTTTATCTCCGTAGTTTCTGCTAAAAAGTCTTCACTGCACACCCAACTCCACATAAATCAATATGCAACAGATCTCAACATAAAAATAGAAAGCACGCGTACTGTTACCGGCCTACATGTTTTCTTCTTTGTATTGGGCCTGTATAAATTGTAATAATAACAATTTATATGGCGCCGTAACACGGTCATACCGCCTAGATGATTTAATATTGGAAATAGAGTATCCGGAGGAATAAACCATTCTAAGCCCCAGTGGGGGAGGCTTCCCCTCTGAAGCTATCTAGATTAAACACTGGTTTATGGAGCTGCGTCAGTTTCTGCACCATGACTGTATCCGATAGTTTATCTGGACACATTCCTCCACTTCCAAGCTGCTTATACTGGCTGAACACAGTGAGTATAGTGTGTAGGACTACTCACCTAAAAATATTTGTCTTGAGTGAATTCAGTTCTGCAAACAAGAGTATACAGCATGTACTGACCTCGTAAAGAGTTTTATATGGGTCACAGGTTAAATAATAAACTTTTATTAGTACTTCATTGAAATGACAATTATGATTTTAAAAAGGTAATCAGAAAATGCAAAAAAAGAGAACTGGTATTTAGTCACTTTTTTAGTGTACAATTTAAAAAAAATAGGTCATCAGAAAAATGAAAAAGAGAAAATTAAATAGAGCACTTTTTATTGACCATACTGGATCCATTTTAACATTGAATTTTTCTTTTTATCTTCGAAGCTACTAATCAACTGGATCAGAGAAAGACAAAATGTTTTAAACTTAAACATTGTGTCTGGATTCTAAACAGACAGTCATGTCGCAAATTGGCCAATTTAGTCTCTAGCATTTGGTGAGTTTAACTGTTAATGTTAACAAATATATCCACATGCTTGTGTAGCACAAAGCAAATTATGTGATATTATTAATTGTTTCAAAGAAACTTACAACAATGTGCTTGACCACATGAGTGACCCATTGGATGGCTAGTTAAATTCTCAAGATGTAGCTGCTAGTAACTTTCATTAGCATGAAATGTTGAACACAAGCGATGGCCAGTAAAGCATTTCAACACAAATTATTACATTACAAGATAGTATCAACAGCATGACAAAATACACATGACACGACTTGCTGAATATGTACAAGACAATTTAGTTAGTTTGCTTTCAGAGCTCTTTAAACGACACATTCTGTATGAATCCCCGAGAGCCCACATGAATGGTCTCATCCAAGTCAATAATAATTATGCTGGCAGGAATCAATACAAGTAACAGCAAAGTATTTAGTTGCATTAACCTCTACTTTTCTTTATTTAAAGTTTCGCATAATAATGTGTAGGCCCTACACTTAAACAAGACCTGACAACTGTAATATAAAAAAAGCAAATAATTATATATAAGCAATATTATTGGACAGAGACCAATTGGTATACATTTGTAAACAGAAAGCAGGCGCAAGAAAATCATGTTTAGATCATTTCATAGATCATGTCTCCATATGGTAATTCTTTTTACTTTGTGTCCCATATTTGCATGTTGCGGCCATGCTTTGCTTCAATTCTGCATTTCCACTGACCTGTTCAACATCATTTTGCTCATGCACGCATCAAAGGGAACCTCTCTGCACGGGAGTAATATCAAATTTTTGTTGCATTTACTTTAGGCTATTAGAACCTAACAATCATTTACTTAGAGCAGCAGTCAATGCAAAAGACCCAAACATGAAACACTTAGCACTGTGTCTTTGCCTAGTCCTAAAGCACGTCATGTAATTGTTCAGTACACTCCCTGAATAAAAGTCTTTACGAAGCATTGTAAGCTAGAAGCATACCGACCAATATTATAATATGAAATGACCAGATCTCAAGCCTGAAGTATTATTTTATGTATTTTATAAACAGATCATAAAAGTATTTCTTACAGAATGAGGAGTAACATCTATTAATTAAATATTATTATAAACAACAACCACTGAGAGAACGTATAAAATACAACTCATGTACCCGAAAAGTTCAGCAGATCATGATCTTTCTATCAACTGAGTTCTATTGTCCCAATGTCCCATTCAGCAAATGCAGTCCAAACAAAATGTTTGCCACACCAGATCCTTGGATTCCATGATTTTAAAAAAACACACAGGCAGCACAGATTACCCAGCATGCCACGAAAACGGTACGCTAACAGATCATCAGCCAAACAGATCATTATTTTCAAAGTCAAAAACAAAATAGTTTCAAGAGATTAATTCAGCCAGTTGACCAAAAAAACATGGCCGCAGCCTCTGCCACTTTAATCAATCCTATGTTTTTGCACGAAGCAACATCGAGCAGTGGCATAAAGAGAATTCCAGATCTCAGGAGGACAATGGAGATTTAGCACGTCATCATATGTACATCGTTCGCATACAGTTTCTGGAGCATTTTCAAACTGTAAACAATCGGAGTGCAACCATCAGCAGCACCATCTGCAGAGCACTGAACTTTATCGAGGCTGCGTCGTCAAGAACGTAGATCAACATCTCCTTCTGGTATGGGTTGGCACCAGTGTCATAACGCTGAGGACACGAATCCCCTAAAAACATAAAACGCAAGCATTAACCGTAAGTAAGGATTGTCTATCACTTGACTGCACCTAAACTGAAATTACACCTGAAAATGTTTCTTATCTCTTCAAATACATCTGCATATAACGCATGTCATGATGTCAGATAGTAGTGTCTGCAAATTTCACAAGAGTTATGCACAAACAGTGACAAACTAAACATATTCATGAATTCAAATCCAGAAATGTTTGAAGATCGGTTCTTTCCCAAGAAAGAAATTTATATCAATTTATTGTAAGGTAGCATACACGATGCAAGTTACCATTTTTTAAACAATGTCTTAAATCTATTTCTCCATCTGGTGGATTAATACCAGTTTATTGCATGCTTAGTTCCATTTAAAATGAACAGAAATGAGACAACAACAAACAACTAAATTTAACATAAAACCAAAGCATTACCCTATGCTGAAATGGTGCAAGCTGTACCTGATAATAAAGTCTATGAAAGCACCAAATGACACTTAAAAAGTTTCACTATAGGCAATAATTAAGAAATCTACTTACAGAGTCGTTCACTTTCTTTCAGCACGAGTGCTAGACTGGCGCCCTCAGCAGCGGTACTGCTGTACGCCGTCTGCAGCGGATTGCAAGCGGCACGGATGGCACGAGACATGTATATGTCACGCCAGTCTCTCCTCTCATACACCTGAATCCAACGTTCAAAGAGCAATAATTATTATTATAAGCACACTTGAGAAGTTATAAGGCAGACGTGCCTTTGTAATGCTTGTAGTATTAACACATTGACTGCCAGGCACGAGATAACTCGTAGTTAAACCAGTCATTTAACATGGCGTGTAGGCGGTCAATGTGTTAAACAGTAAATGTAACATATAAATAAGTAAAATAGGATTGCAATTTGTTATTGTAACTAATTGAGTGTTTATATAGAGATAATCAAATAGCAAATCACCATAGCAGTAAAAAAATGTACAGTAAACTGGAACTTGAGTCAAACAACCGTTTTCAATCCTCAGCGTGACAGACGACATGGATGGTCAAAATCTTTGGACCAATCTCCATGGAAAGATGGTGGAGCAATGACAGGTGACACTGCTTGGAGCACATGATGAGGCTGCGTCAATTCATTAAGATGTCACGTGTATGTATAATAGGCATTTATCTCACGTCAGATTGCAAATTGTATTGGATTGTATCTGGCCATTTATAAAGCGCTTCTCGCAGCAAGAGCCTTTCAGAAGCACTCCCAGTGCGTTGAACCCAAGAAAAAGGCAAGTTCTTAGACGAGAGAAAGACGAATATACAAATTGAGGAACACACAGCATCTACGGGCGCAAATCGATCACCCCATTAAAAAAACCACAATCTGGCGACATAACACAAGCCAATCAATGACCAACATAGCTGGCACGTCACGATATATCATGCATGCACGTGAAAATATGATATTTCATATCAGTTTAAGAAACAAGGTTCCTACACAACAGATAGAATAAAAAAAGATAAACTACCCCATAAATAAAACAGGAAACTTATAAACATTTTTGTGTGAAATCAAGCGTTAATGGCACAGAACTTACCCAACACCTAAATGCAGAAACAGCATCTTCCATGTCATAGGTGATCATATAAGACTTCATATCTTCCAGCCAATAACCCACGCAATTCAACTCATGATCAGCAATTTCTAAAAAAAACAAAAGCAATACAATCAAACTGACTGTATCACGCATATTTATATACATAACTAGCTGTACCCGGCCACGCGTTGCTGTGGCAGAAAAGACTATCCCCTCCCATTCCCCTCCCCCTCGCTCCATCCGCTCCCTCCGCTCCTTTCCTCCCTCAACCAAGAATGTTGAAAGGCCGCAAAATTATTATGCGAATCGCTTATGACGTCACGGCACGCGACCTCATTCATGTTTCGTCTGGTCGCAGTCACTCGTCAAGGCAATTATGAAATCTGGCAACGTGCGGTTTTGAATTTGCAAATGGCAGTCGAGCGGAATGCAAACTTCACTTTTTGTGGAAAATATTGTGTTTTTTCGGATAAAAAGAAAAATGGACACTCTCCTATAGGATTGGAAGGTTTTGTTAATTTCTCAAAACAATCTGTGCGGTACTTTTCGAGAACACTCTACACAAACTATTGGAAAGTTTCATTTTTATTTATATAGATTATTAAATATAATACATAAATTATGCCTGTATGCATGCATTCATACACACATATATTCAATTATTGACATCCTAACATGGTTAAAACTATTTGAAAATGTGAAGAGAGGTTATGTAATCAGCATATGTCCCATCCCTCCCGCTTTACCTTTACCCTCCATTTATCCATTATACCTACAACCCTCTGTCCATGTCCATCCCTACCACTCTTCATTCCAGCACTCAATCTCCCACTCTCCCTACTCCAGGTTAAAATTCATTGTGTAAGATTCTCTTGTTGCCAATAGTGAATGTGTTCTTGAAAGATCATCACTGACTGACTTCAGTTACATTAATATCCAAGTATTTGAAATTAAAAGTTACTATTATAAAACCACAAGAGATATTCACACGCATTATCGCTGGACAGCAGTAATATCATAACAGTAAATCTACGTCTGCAAAATACCACATATCCGAGAAATATATACATTACATCAACTGGAGCCGTACCATATTCTCCGATTGGTTTTCCAGTGTGATCCAACGTGGCACAATACTCTGCATCAACGGAGATCTTCTTTGGATTACTATCACACGACTTCAACTCTGACACGTATTGGAAGCAGTCAAGCATGTGGCGAGGGCGTTCCGTGATACCTCTGACCCTCGTCACGTACTTTTCGTCGGGTAATCCAATCTGAGTGAAGTTGTAACGTCCACCGATTGGACAGGGAACCGGTGCGGGTGGATCCACTGCAACATTTAATCAAGAACTTACGATCCAAAGCAACAGAAGAAAACATTCTGATACTGTGAGTTAGATCACACGGTCCAAAGCAAGTGTCAGATTTAGAAGAATCATGAGCTATAAAATTGCCCGTTAAAACAGTGGCATATACACAACTATCTAGAATTCATTGCAGAGAACTAGAAGAAGAGGCAAGAATGCACAGACGTCAGATTGCACATCGATGTTCAAACGCAATAATAATAATAATGCGCTGGTAAACAAGACTTTAATTCTATAACCAGAATTACAAGGCAATTTCTAATTCACTTATTGACGAAAACAAGCTTATGAAAAGCAGGTCTTAAGATGGTGCATTTGCAGTGATACAGAGGCCTAGATATGATTATGTCTTTAATGGCAGCATTCTTGATTCTTGGCCTGTCCACTTGTAATGTGCATCCATGGGAGATGCTCCTTCTGTCTGGAAATAATATCAATATTCTTTACAAGTCGCTGAAATCCAATTTGCATTGCCGTGTTTGGGCTGGGAGCACCCCTGAATAGTTTCTTGAAGGGGCAATATAATGTTTTAACGAGTGAATGAAATAATCCACACTGCCAACAATAAATTAAAGAGATATTTACAGTCTTACATTACTCAGCAGACTCATGCTCACTGACTGTTAATGACTTGTATGTGCTAGTGCAAACAACTTGCAAAACTGAAAGCGTAATATTTCTAACTTGCATATGAAGTGTGATATTTATAACTTACAAATCAAAGTGCAATATTTATAACTTACATATGAAAGTGTAATATTTATAACTTGCATATGAAAGTGTAATAGTTCCAGTCGGTCTTATCACGGTTGAGTGTAAATGAAGACCAAGTGCAGGCCTGGCGGAACTTTCTCTCCAAATAGTTTGGCAAACCCATTTCCCAGCTCGAAAGTCGATATGGCTTGCCTAATATCCAAAATTTAAGAACATTCGAGTTTTACTAAGAATTCTATCAGAACTGGCAACTATGTGAAATTAATAACAAAATCTTATTCAATCTAATGGCAAATATAAAACAAACTATTCATAATTCAAATCATTCAGGATGATCTCTTAGGCATTTGCCACCAATGTGATCACCAATGTGCTCACCAGTGTGATCACCAATGTAGGCTACTGAAGCAAGTTGATGTGCTTGACTGGTATAGGTGCCTCTCATATAACATACCCCCCATCTGTTTAGCAGTCCTACTTTCTGCCTCCCCTCACCTTTACAACAAATATGAAGAAAATAATTCACTTATAGGTTATGTGTTGATAAGGAATCCACATCAAGATTGACAACAAATCTAGAAAAACGTGTCAAAGTTGACCATTGTCTGATGAGCCCACACACTTGTAAAATATTCAGATACTTACGAGTATTAAAATAAAAAAGCCTAAAATAAAGTCTAGACATATAAACAAAATCCAATCATATAAACAAAGTGCAGCAAACAGCAACTTGGAGGAAACTGAGCTACTTCGGCCATGTGATGAGATCTAATGGTTTGGAAAAGGAGCTGATGACGGCATGCGGTGAGGGAAGGAGAAGATGTGGAAGGCCAAGGAAGAAATGGTTGGATGAGGTACAGGAAAAGTCTGGCATGAGACTGGAGGAGCTAAGAGAGGCGACTAGGGAGAGGATCAACTGGAGAGGATACATCAGGGATATCGCCAGAGCTGCAGAAGCTGACGGCACCAGGTGACCAGGTGATAAACAAAGTCTAAACATATAAATAAAGTCTAGACATATAAATAAAGTCTACATGTAGAAATAAAATCTAAACATAGAAATAAAGTCTATTTAAATATAGCAATAAAATCTAAACATAGAAATAAAGTCTATTTAAATATAGCAATAAAATCTAAAAATAGAAATAAAGTCTATTTAAATATAGCAATAAAATTTAAACATATAAATAAAATCTATTTAAACATAGCAATAAAGTCTAAACATATAAATAAAATCTAAACATAGAAATAAAGTCTATTTAAATATAGCAATAAAATCTAAACATAGAAATAAAGTCTATTTAAATATAGCAATAAAATCTAAACATAGAAATAAAGTCTATTTAAATATAGCAATAAAATTTAAACATATAAATAAAATCTATTTAAACATAGCAATAAAGTCTAAACATATAAATAAAATCTAAACATAGAAATAAAGTCTATTTAAATATAGCAATAAAATCTAAACATATAAATAAAGTCTATTTAAATATAGCAATAAAGTCTAAACATATAAATAAAGTCTAAACATATAAATAAAATCTAAACATATAAATAAAGTCAAAACTAACTCATTCTCCATCGGATGACGCTGTGATGTCTTGGCATGAAGTCAAAGCAAACATAGTCCACTTCACTGTAATAAACAACAACAAAAGAAAACTGATGCACACATTTTAACACGCAGAATCGCAGATAATTATATTGCCACAAATGTAACAGATTTAAATTCAGTTCAACGTATAAAACAATACGACCCATTTCTGACCCACTTTGCGGACCGGCATCTGAGCTCATGGACCAGTACCGACCTGAAGACCACTACTTTGGGTAGCACTTCCCTAGATTACAGAGGTGATCTGTCTTTATAACATGCTTTTATTTACAAAACATAACAAGCTTAGCTGAGTTTACAGTACTCACCATCGCCCAATTGTCACGGCCGTCACAAGATAACGAGAGTCCCGATACTGCTGACAAGCAAACACTGATTCACGGAAAGTGTACATGTCTAGTTTCGTCTTGAAGTAGATGTGAGTGGCATTGATCCTGACCTCCGAATCAAACTCCGCCGTTGTAAACCATCTTCCAGTGAAGTTGCGCGGAAAGTTACAGGCCGGTGTGACCAGCTGCGTGCCGTACACCTGCTCGGTTTGTACTGCAGTGAAGAAAGGATAATCATTGTTTCAAAACAGGTTCAGATAATAATCAAATATTCTTGGACTTTCAAACAATTTATCTCAGTCTCAAATCAAAACTAAGAGAAGTTTTCAATTCATTACTCAACAAAAAGGTCAGAAGTTGAAACGAAAAGTCTTACAAAAAAACATTAACTATATATGCGCATGACACAATTAATAATTAACCATGTAAAGCTAAATAACCCATTTAATCATAAATGCAGGTGGCGGAAATCATTTGCAACCCACCCAATTAAAAACAAGCTATATAACAAGATCTATGGCACCTGTAACTGTACCATTAATTCTGAATTCAGTTTTTAAAGGCAGGAAATAAAGAATATTAAAATAACAACTAATACTTACTAGCTCCCAAGCTTCCAATGTAAGCTGAAATGAAAAATAATAAACACTTTATACAAACCTGTAAATTTCATTAAAAAACTTCAGGACAACAGCTAACTAATTTGAAAAACCTGTTTATTTCAACCCAAATGCATTTAAGCACAGCATGATATACATATATATATATATATATTATATATAATATCTATACAATAATACAATAATACATATAATATACAGGGTGGGACAACAAAAGTAATCCCCTAGGATGTTTTCCTAATATCTTGGCCAAAAATAAGAATTTTTTAAATCAAATTTTATGGGCTTAAAGGTAATCTATGTATACGTACAGTACCCAAATTTCATCGATATAGGCCTATGTGTAACAGAACAAAAGTTATACTGCTTTTAGTGAGCCCACCCACTGTTTTTTGACAATCCAAAAACGTAACGCAGTGAAATGCAGCAAAAACGATTTCATTAAGTCACATCTCAAATAATTGTTATCAAAAGAACTTGATATTGCACTTCACGAGCAGAGTCTTAGAGCTGAAGCAATAATCACCAATTGCTCTGATAAAGAGTGAGAGCGAAGAAATTACGAGTTAAATTGAGAGTTACGAGATATGCCGTTGATGAAAGGAGATCGGCTCAACGTCAATATTATTGTTCTGGTTTCATTGAGAAGAACCAATAGCCTCTGATCTCCGGAATTTTTACCCGATAGGTTATCAAGTGTGGAGAGCTATTCCGGAGAAATACCACAATTTGCGGCCAAAACCAAGAGTGATCAGAATTTGCGGTCGCATTGGAATTGATATGGAAAAACTTACCTCTCGAACACATCAACAAGGTCTTCAAGAACTTTACAAAAAAAGACTGAGAACAACTTCTGAGCAAGTGTGAGCACTGGTGGTGGACACATTAAACACAAGCTGTGAAGCAAAATTTGATTTGAAAAATTCTTACTTTTGGCCAAGATATTAGCAAAACATTGTAGGGATTACTTTTTAGGCCCACCCTGTATAGTGTATATATATATAAAATATATATATAATATATATACATCTGCTTAATTCTTGTTATCCATTTTAGTATATGTAGTTATTATTTTATCATCTTTAAAAGAGATGAAAATTGTTATCAATAAAAGTTAATCAATATCAACCAGATGCAAACTGTATTTCTACAACAGCCTCAAGCATTATTGACATAACCAAACTGTTCTGTTCTGCCATTCTCTGAGAATAACCCACACTGTATCACTGTTGGACACTTTACCTGGCCACATTTTTAGGCGGAATGGCCCATCATAGGGACTCTTGAGGGTTGAACACTCGGCCCACCGAGACAGTGCAAAGTAACGGCTGTTGTCGGCATACTGCTGGTCATTCCTGGTCAACTGTAATTAAAACAATTAACCGCTTAGACATGACGTGACGTGGTCAGCTTCTTTTTTTAACAACAACAACAAGAAACGATGTTTATTGGTCCGTTTGTAGCAACAAGCAAACTAAGGCAGGAATAAAAATTACACAAAAGCATTTCATGTATCAGCAAATTGTTAGACATTAATTTAATCAATCTGATAACTTAATTAGTTTACATAAGGCCTAAATTGGGATATTCTCCAAAGAAGTAGGCAAGGTAAGGATTGTTTAAACCTAGTGGTTTTAAGGTTAAGTGATACCAGTGTAGTCACTTAGCCTTAGATTTGGAGTGCGAGGTTATAGAAAACTTGTGCAATAGAGGACACAAATGGAGACCCAAAAGGGTGGAAATCCCTCTAGTACAGCCCCCCAAATAACTTTTGAAAAATTTTGATAGATAAACACCACAATCTGATGAAAAACCAAAAGCAACAGTAGATGTTTATACGGCCAAAACAATGCAACATCAGCTTGGGATATGCACCAGGTTGCCAAGTTTATAAAGATCATACAAACAACGTATGAACCAGGATAAAACATTGATTCTTTATTGTGCATCGTAAATAAATTTCAAACAAATGTTGACAGTGTGAAATCACAGGTAAGGAAACAGCGGAGGTTATTTGAGCCACCCGAGTTACAAAATCTTCAGAAAGACATGAACTTTCATAGCTTCAAGGTTGATTTCAAAGTACCAAAGAGGGTGACTTAAAAGTAGCAAAATTCAACTAAACAAAATTTAGAAAAACTTCACCAATAAACTGACTGAATACTTCTGGCATATTTGAATGAAATAACAGATGGACTCACCATACAGCGAAATCGATCCCTGTACTGGTCTCTGCCAATGTCAGCCATTGCCGAGTAAATGTTTCCCAATGTGTCAGTCCATGATCCCATGCACATAAAGCGAATCTCTATCAACGAAGACGGAAACCAGATATGCTACACCTTGCTACTACCAGAAATTCACGTAAAAACATTTTTGCAACATCCTAATAAAATGTATGTCACAAGACAAAAGAAAGCAACACTACTGTTGCCACAAATTTCAGCCAAGGCCATTGATGATACGAATAAAAAAAACTTGCATCCGAGAATACGCAGAAAACACAGGCAATACTGAAAACAGAGGACAAACTATTGCTGAAATTGCATAGACTATATAAGGCTGTTTTACAAGAGTAGGCCTACACAGAAATCACAGGCATCATATTAAAATCAATGTAGAAAAACTATCGCTAAAACTGCATGGTCTATTAAGGCTGTTTTCTATACACGTTGTGCACTATAATTCAGCGAATTCCACTTAGTATACTGACAAAAAGATAAAAAAATAGTATGCTTCTAAACGTATACATAGAAAAAAACATGACAAGTGGACGAAGACTACACATACTCTGGTTCAACGACGTTGTGACATCAAGACACTTTCCGAAGTACAAGCTGAAGACCTGATTGTCAACGTAAACGGAACCCGGTTCCTGACAAGCGACCACCGCACTTCCCGGACTGTCGCAGATACCACCGCCTCCAAAGTCCACTTCATAAGTGAAGTGAAACGTTCCTTCCCATGTTGTCTTGCAGTTAATTGTCTGAGGAGCAATTCCTAGAAAAGTCCCATTTTATTTAAAACCCACATCCTCAAAATTATGAATACAGAATTCAACCAAAACTACAATAAGTTCTATTAAAATCGCTAAAAGCAGTAGCAACACATATTAAGATTTAGTCAAAATCTAACTCTCAAATTGAACTTACATTTGATTCGATTTATACTTCATAATTGCCATGACTTAATCCCATCTGTGGCATTCAATAACCACTACACCAAAATAGATGACTTTAAGATATAGATTATAGAGACAGAAAGGAGTTTGGCTAGATCGTAGCAATCATTATTTCTGTGTGACTCTTAATTATAATATATATTCGTTTCTTTGAAAATGAGACAAATCTTTGTGAGATGAAATTGTGCTTACTGAACATTGTAAGGATATCTGAAGTCGGAGTAATACTTTGGCAGAAGTAGTTCATGTCAAACGGTCTGCCTGCTGGCTGACTTTGACAAGTTGCTAAAAAATCAAATACACAAGGTTTAGATCAATGCAGTTAATACTGAATAAATGTAAATCAAGCATATTTGCTTGTCAAGCCCCCGATCATTGTCATTTATTCATTTAATTCATTGCAAGAATTTGCATAGCGCCTCTTCTTGGACCACTCAGAGGTGCTTCCAACCCAAGATTGGCAAATAAAACTGTTTTAAGATGGGAGAGGAATACCTGAGACCGAATTCTAGATTGGAGCAGAACATCAAGGGGAAGCCATTCTAGGTCCAAGGGGTCTACCACCGAGAAGGCACAGGTCTGTCTAGTGGAGGTGCGAGCAAATCGGCCATATAAGAACTGGTACAAATATATCGGAACGATCTGACATCACTACAGGTCATCACAAGCATCATTTAGGAATATCTCAGCATCAACCAGAATATACCAATAAACAAAAGACATATTAAGAAACAATTATTATATTAACTGGCTTTAACAATTTTTGAAAGAGTGTCAAAGTTTTTTAATCTGTTTTTATGGTTCGCAGGATCCGACCATCAATGCAAGCAGCAGATCAGAGTAATGATCTGCTGTAAAGCTAAATGTGGAATGTCGTAAACGTCTCTTCAATTTGGATTAAAGGCCAAAAAGGCGCTGCTTCTGGAGCGAAGACAAGACCCTACCATACCGCATCTTGAACATCGCCAAGAAATTGGCACCTCATTCAACTTCAGAAAACTGGATTCGGTTCCTGAAAGCACTAAATCCCTACTATGTAAGAAGCCTGCATTAAGTACAGACCTAATAAAACAATGTAACTGAAAGGCCATTAAAGACGAGTGCATTACAACATGCTTACTCTGCTTATACTGCAAGACGTTGACGGTCCTGTGATATATATCAAAACACTGATAACACTGTGTAACTCTGCAAAAGAATCACAACAGAAAACAAGTCACCATGTAATCTCCATAAATAAATCTATAGACACATACACATGCATATGCACAACCTAAGATGCTTCCAGTTATCAATCAAAAGGCTCCACTTGGAAATGCCCAGAAAGTGCCAACTGTTGTACAGCCAAGATCCTATAATAATTATGTCCAGTTGTCAGGTCACAGAGAATGACAGTGATATATACAGGGTGCGCCAAAAAACGTAATCCCCTACGGCTTTTAGCCCATATCTTGGTCAAACATATGAATTTTTAAATGAAACTTTACAGTCTTAAAGGCAATTCATATTTACGTACAATGTTTCAAATTTCGACGAAATATTTCAAACAGAACAAAAGTTATATCACTTTCAGTGAGGCCACCCACCGTTTTTTGACGGTTCAAAAACGCGACGCAACAAAAAGTAAAAAAAAATCAATTCAATTATTCTGGCCAATATCTTGGCCAGAAGTAAGAATGTCGAACTGAAATTTTATAGGCTTAAAGACAATTCATATCTAAATATGATGACCAGATTTCATCAAAATATTTTAAGTGCAACAAAAGTTATACCACTTTTAGTGAGGCCACCCCCCATTTTTTGATGATTCAAAGACGTAACGCAGCAAAAAGTAGCAAAAACACGATTTTATTAAGTCTCATCCAAAATAATTGTTATCAAATAGCTTTTATATTGCCAGATGATCATTATTATTACTATTTAAAAAAGAAACAGGGTACCAGCATAGCTGCGCGTCACTGAGAAGTCACTTAGCAAGATGACAATCAAATTGGTAAATAAGGAATCTGTCAGATTAATCAACAGGTCCATCAAGAACTTTGAAAAGAGACTCAAAAGAAGTTTTGGCACTGGTGGTGGGCACATTGAACACAAGTTGCGAAGCACTACCATGTTCATTTGACAACAGTTATTTGAGATAAGACTTAATAAAATCGTGTTTTTGTTACTTTTGTTGCGTTTCGTTGTTGAATCGTCAAAAACGGTGGGTGGCCTCACTAAAAGTGGCATAACTTTTGTTGTTTTTGAAATATGTTGATGCCATTTGGCCATCATGTGTATATATGAATTGTCTTTACACCTGTAAAGATTCATTTTGAAATTCTTACTTCTGGCCATGATATTAGCAAATAACCTACTTTTTTGGCGTTTTCGTTTTTGAACCGTCAAAAAACGGCGAGTGGTCTCACTAAAAGTGATATAACTTTTGTTCTGTTTGAAATATCTTGTTGAAATTTGAACCATTGTGCGTAAATATGAATTGCCTTTAAGACTGTAAAGTTTTATTTAAAAATTCGTATGTGTGGCCAAGATATTGGCTAAAAACAGTAGGGGATTACTTTTTTTGGCGCACCCTGTATATATCACCACGTTGAGTAAACATCACATTTGCCCTTATGCTGCAATACCTTTTGCAACATAATAGCATTATCAAGTAAGAAGACAACAATTGTTAATGTTGGTGTGTTCTTGCTTGTATGTGCACTTGTTATAGCGCCCCTTCAAGCTCCCTACACAGAGGCGCTCCCGACTACAGCACAAATACTGCATCGGAGTTTCACGCCAGACGCGCTGAGCAATTGCGAGTGAAGAAGTTGCCCAAGGTCCCTATGTGGTGATTTGAGATGGATTGAAACCTGCAACCCTCCGGCTGCAAGGCAACGAACATACCCATTACACCATTGCGCCCCACATACTTGCTTACTTAACTACTGCAATGCTTCAAGTCACAGTTCCAATGTAACATTAGGGTTTGGTCATCACAACATTGAAGCGGCAAAGTTATGACTTTGATGGGTTTAACATTGACATTCTATGTGTAGGCCTACTACATCACTACTTCAATTGTCATCTGTCACATCATCACCAATGACGTCACTAACAAAACAAAAGGCTGTCATCAGTTCATCTACAATGTACATTTTCAATGTTACAACATTGCATATGAAAAGAGGGAAGACAACAACTGCTCGATTAAGTAACCTATTAATTCGATTAAGTAACCTATTAGTTCGATTAAGTAACCTATTAATTCGATTAAGTAACCTATTAATTCGACTAAGTAACCTATTAATTCGATTAACTAACCTATTAATTCTATTAAGTAACCTATTAATTCGATTAAGTAACCTATTAATTCGATTAAGTAACCTATTAATTCGATTAAGTAACCTATTAATTCTATTAAGTAACCTATTAATTCTAGACGTGTCAAGAAAAGTGGTCGTACTTGTTGAAGACAACAATTTTTGCGTCATAATCTCCATGAGCATCGATGGTGCTATTGTTGACGTTAACACCAACGCATATAGAATCCTCAATTTTCTCATTCTTCATCTGTTGCGCGTTGATTAAAGTGTGCAATTCAACACCCTGGTCGATTGAATACCAGTCACCACGATACGGCTCTGGAAATGGGATCGGGGTCGTCTGCTGGCCATCTGCACATGCACCACATCATCTTATATTAGAAAACTGTTGCTGATATTTAATCTTTTACCCGTTTGCTTCGAGAATATCCGCTGTAAATGTGCTTAAAGTTTAAAAATGAACGGGTAAAGGGTTAATTGAAAAATGAGCAGGTTTATTCCATACAGTTTCAACAGAAAAATGCATTTCAAATACACACATAAATATATGCATAGTTACACAGTTACATACAGCTTAAGAGCTCTCCAGTTATACCTAATATGTCAAGCTCCATTTGGAGATACCAAGAAAGCTCCAACCGTTGCACAACTAAGACCCTCTGCGAGCAGTTGCCAGTCATGTAGTCACAGTGACAGACATCACTTTCTGCCCCTGTGCTCAGCATGCTGAAAATATTCTTGCGACATGTTCAATATTATTTCAGTTTGAAGCACTGACAATTAACAATGGTGTATTCTTGCACGCTTACCCATCGCAATTCTTAGAGAGAGCGCACAATGAAAAATTGGAGATTGATTACGACAGTTTAATCCTTTAGGCCTACCCGTTTGCCCCGAGAATGTCCGCTGAAAACGGGCTTAAAATTTAAAAATGAACTGGTAAAGGGTTAACATATACACCATTACTATTTAACTCGTCGTCTGTCACTGTACCACAACTGTACTGTCAAAACAAAGGCCATCCACATAGGTCGCCATCTATTCATCCACATTATTCTTACGATCTCGAAAATGAAAATGGATAAGACAACGAAGAAAAAACAGTTTGCGAAGTCACTCAACTCCGCAGGAAACTTCGTACAAAATAAAACACGCTAAAGAAACTGTCATCTTAGCTTTGCATCGAATCTCACACAGGTAGGCCCTAGCTACAACAGCTCAGGTGCGCTTTCAATTATGCACGACCGAGATGACAATCTAAGCAGTGACTCAAAACTGCAGATTTGCTGAATAACGCTATTCATAATCTGAAACCATCAACTTAAAATCTGATTTTTACCTGCGTCCGTAATTAAAATGGCAAATAGCACGACTAAATATCGTCCGAAACATCTACATCGCTTCTCCATGTTTTGACGATAACGTGAAAGCCTAACGATACCTGCTAACACAGGTGTTGAACCACTCAACTAACTTCCAGTCTGTAAGACCCTACACTACACACCGACGATATGTTTGGTACTCTAGCGCCACCTATCAATCAGCAAACTTGAATTCGAATACAGAAAGCAATAATAGGCCTGATTCACATAATTTTTGTGGGCATGATTTCAAAAGCACCAGAAGAAGTGAAAGATGCATGATGGTCTATGCGTCTATAGAGGCATACGCAAAGTAAGCATACACATAGGAGGGGCAATGTTTAAATTCTTTAAAATATTGCAATCTTTCATTAGACCTAGTTTCAAATTAATTAGGCCTAGGTCTAAGTGAAGAGTGAAACTGCTAAATAAACTATTAAAACTATTATAGGCTACTTTAGCACTAGGCTATAGGCTAGGTTGGTACGGGGGATAGTTGTCCGGATGGTAAATGGGCCTGGCACGGGGGTAGTTGTCCGGGGGTATATAATTGGCACGGGGGAGGTGATTGTCCAGGAAGTAATTGTCGGGGGGTAATTGTCCGGGGGTAATTGTCCTGTCACCGTAGCGGGCGTAGCCTAATAGTGTCACGTTGTTAGAATACTTGCAAATAGGCCTACGTACCGTAGGCCTACAGTATGTATATATGACGACGTACCCTTCTTTGTTCTACAAACCCTATTATTGGGCCTACGTCATTTAACTCTGTTCATAAACATGGTGTTGACTTGCTGTAGGCCGAATTATTAAGAACGATAGCTTTGTTACATGACTTTTGTTACATGAATTTTGGACATAAATTTAGGATCATGTTGAACTTAATAATCATGCCGATCTTCATCCGTCTCTCGGCCCGCTGTAATAACTATGTGAGTGCATGGTGGCCCGGTGGCTTCTCACAAGAGGGCAATTGGAAGGTATAGCCTACCAGCACTCTGCACTCGGACCCACACTAGGCCTATAGACTATCCTCAATGCGCCTGTTTGTGTGTTCTTTTTTTAGTGATTCTGCAAGATTGGGCCATCACAGTATTTCTGAACAAGGCCTTCACATCTGTAACGGCCCTTTTTCCCGTCCCCAAATGTTGAAATTCCCGCCCCTCCCCCCCCTAGCACGGGGAATAGTTTAACTTTAAACACTGCTAATAAAATGAAAGATATTATAGCCTAATTCAGTGTAGCGCAAACTTTTTTAACTCCCGGCACACTCAGCAGATAAATTTTGTATCGCGGCACACCAATTAAAATTTATTACAATTGCAAAACCAACGGCAATAATTACAGTTTGTCATATTTTTAGCTTGTCATTTTAGTCTAGCAATAGCGAAACTAGAGCACATTTTTCATTGAATAATCATCACTAATGCGACGAATGAGCTTGTTTTATATGAGAGCATATTAACTCAAGATGCGGTACGGGTATAGAAGTATACATGTGATCAGAACGTGAAAATGTTCATACATACCTATACATATGAACGTAAGTATTCAAACGCGCTTACTCCCAATGTTCTAGAATGATCCTCTGATTTTATATAATTTTTCGAAAATGTACAGAAATACATGGGAATGGGAAATTTGAGTTTAACTCGGTGTCGCCATATAAACACACATTCCAATGACGTCACGAGCGATCCCAATATTTTAAGAATTTTTGTAGCGCCGTTACTAATTATCTACCGGGTTCTACCCATTGCCTCATTTGAAAGCGTTGTCGAGCAAATCAAACAACACGGAAGCGAGCTGTCTTTTTCGGAAGAAATGAAACCAAATCCGATAAAATCTTCATTATATTTACGTTTCGATAAACCGGATGGTTTGGTTATCGGAAAATGTTTCCCTCTACTCAGTTTACTGTCGTCCATTCCATCATTTATTTCCCTTTTTGCACAGAATTTGTCCATTTTGAATTTTTGAGGCTAATAAAAGAAAAAAAAGAAAAAAATATATTCACATAATTTTATTTATAGTTAACTATTTGTTTCATATTTCAGTAATGATAAATAAAAACGTAGAAGAATATACCTGAATCACTCACACCGTTAGAGATGTAGGCCTACTGGTATTTCTGTAATGAAGGCGTCGACAGAACGAGTTAACTATGTACCGGTAGTCTATGTTTGTATCTCCATAATAATGACGTCGAGAAGAGTAAATAACATAGAGTAGAATCAGCGACGTCGGTGATTGACATGACAGAATCAGTAGAACAACGTCACTAGAGTTTTTAAATACGGAGGAGAAACTATTCTTACACATAAAAACATTGGGAAGCCGAAAATTGTATTTATCATATTTATGAAATAATTTCTTCTAAAGTCAATTAAAAAACTACAAATTTTAGGTTTCTCTCGCGGCACACCTGAAATCTCACGCGGCACACTAGTGTGCCGCGGCACACAGTTTGCGATACACTGGCCTAATTATAGGTGTGAAACAGTGACGTTGCGATAGCATGCAGCAAGAATGACATCACTGATGTCATTCTTGCTGCCATCGCAGCGTCACTGTTTCACACCTATTAATCACTACCATGATGTCACACGCAGGCCTACGTATGTCTACGTCTGTATATAAAGAAACCATGAAAACATGACATCACAATGATCATTAATTTAAATTGAACACAATCGCTGGTGTGGATATTTTTGGATTCTATTGATGCGCATAGCTAGCATTTCAGCGTTACTCTACGCTCACGTTTATAACAGTGCATGCGCCTGACTTTACTTGACAAAGAAATGGATAAGTCATCGGAAACCGCTCTCAAGTCGAGAGGGGACAAACAAACGGGACCCAATAGCAAATCAAAAGACGACGAAGAACCCGACGGGAAAGAAGAGCCGAAGGAGGAAGAGATTAACGTCTATGTCTTGATAGAAAATGCTAAGTAAGTGTACAATAACAATTATTAATTTATCGTATAGACCTCTATAGATACAAATTTATATCTATACGACGGTTCTTCGTTCACTCATATAGGCCTACATAAGATGACTGGCTTATGATGACGATGTCAATGACATGGACGTCATGTTCGTGAACGATTATTCTTGATGCTAAGAAGAAGATGAGTGATGCGAAAATGTCTGTAAAATCAAGTCGTAATTATGTCGAGCTAGAAATCTAATACTGTATTTCAAACACATTCATTTTGAAGACACGAGTGTATATGCTAAATAAAGACATCATGCATATACAATATATATATATATATATAGCCTATACATATTGTATACATATTAGGGCCTATACATATATAATATGGTGCGGTGGTGTAGGGCTAGTAGTGAGTTTGACTGTTTGATGCCTTAGAGCCGAAGGATTCCAGATTTGATTCCACCTCAAACCGTTGCGTAGGGACCTTGAGCAAGTCCTTCATTCATAATTGCTCGTGCGCTTCGGCGTGAAACTCCGATTCAGTGTCCGCGCTGTAGTCGGAAGCGACTCTGAGTAGAGAGCTTGAAGAGACGCTGTAGCAAATGCGAGATATAAATAAATAATAATATATAGGGTTTTTTAAAATTTAATTGCAGGGAGCACTTGAAGGCCCCGACCTTCGCTATGCGGCCCTGTTCGAAGCCGTCAAAGGGCGGCGATCGACGGCGTCGCAAGGCCCGGCTCGTCAGCTTCGATCCGTCGGTTCTGCTGACGGACTACAGAGTGGAGGACCTGTTCACGTGGGACGCATACGGATGGGCGCCCATCCACTACGCCGCCTTCCGTGGTTTCTACCGCTGCATCGAGATCATGTTAACAGAGGTCCCCACGCTGATCGACTTCAAGACGGACGACGTCAGGAAATCGACGCCGCTCATGCTGGCCGCCATGAGCGCCGACCTGCAGACGGTCAAGTGCCTGATGGACATGGGAGCCAGTGTAGTGGCGGTGAACAGGCTGGGACACGGGATCGTCGAGCTGTGCGCCTTCAAGCAGTTCACCCACATTCTGCAGTACCTGCTCGACAAGGACCTCCCGAACCTTCCGGTCTGGTTGAATCTCGTTCGGCTTCTAGCGTCAGACGTCGATTCGGACGTACTGGCCGCGGCGAAGTGTCTTCGCGTGATGACGTGGAAGGTCAAGGGCAAGGGCGACGGCGTCAACCCCACGTGGAAACCGGTTTGCGACAATGGATTCTGCGCGACCGTCGTGAAGGTCTTGAGCAGCGAGGTCTACGATGAGGCGAAGATCGAGGCACTGCACACGACGCTGAACATCATCGCTCGTGAAGAGGTCAAGCGACTGCTGGTCAAGCACGAGGCCATCATGCCTCTCATCAACCTCCTTCCATCACCCAATCACGTCATCGTCCAGCTCTCGGCCAAGGTCATCAAGGCCATCGCCGAGATTCCTGAGTTTGCTGAGCGCATCGTTGAAAGCGGCGCTTTAGAAGCGCTGGTGAGCGCGCTGAAGAGCGCCACGGAGACGAAGTCGCTCGTGTCAATCGTCGAAGCCATCGGAAGCATCGTCGGGAACAAACCGAAATTCCAGGATCTGATCGGCGACATCGAGGGAGCGGTGGAGGCGCTGGTCGCTCGATTCGAAGGCTGCCAGAGCCGGTCCCTCCTGCTCGCCCTCACGCAGACGATCACCCGTCTCGTCACCGGCCACACCCGCAACCAGACGCACTTCATCAGCGCCGGCGTTGGTCCCTACCTCGTCTACCTCGTCAAGGTAAAGAACCGCGACCTGATGATGTCGACGCTGGTCGCCATCAAGGCCCTGGCCCACAAGAACCCCTTCGCCCAGAAGGCTCTGCTGGCCGACGGGGCGATCGCTCCCGTCCTGCAGACGCTCAAGCGCAGCCGTCACACGTCCGTTCAGGAGAAGACCGTCGAAGCGCTGTGGGCGATCGCAGGTGAAGACAGCAACGATCGGCTGAAGATCGCTGAAGGCATCGGGGTTCGAATCCTTGTCGAATTCGTCCTCTCACCATCCCCCATCCTCAACTACATCGGCGCAGACGCCATCGGCGTCCTCAACTCGGCCCCGCTCGGTCTCCACGATGCCATGGCAGCGGTGGGTGGAGTGGAAGCGCTGACGACGCTCATACGAAGGACGGACCGGGAGGAGACGCTGCTGACGGCCATTAGGACGCTGCGGTTGCTCTGCTATCGGACGGGGTTCGTGGCTCATAAGAAGAACCAGGAGACGTTGGCTGAATGTGAGGGGATCAAGACCCTCGTCGATCTGATGATGGATGAAAATGTGAAGGAAGTCATCAGAGCGGAGGCGGCCTACACGCTTGGATGCATCGCAATGTGTCAGTATACCATGTAGTTGATTGTGTCTATAATTATAGATCTATACTATACCATTATAACTATGGTATTCTGATGGTAATTATAATCCGTTTACATGGAATATACTATTCTATAGGCATTGTAGGTATTTTTCAGTTGTCTGTATCTCAGGGTGAAAGTCGGTCTATCTACATGTATCATACAGAGTATAATCACGGTGCTTTAGTAATATTATGCGTTGCAAGATGACTGACAGTCAAAATCATGCAAAGTATAAGCAAGTAACTAACTATAGCTTCATTTGTATCTTACATGTACAAGATCATGCATGTAAACTTGATTTGTCACGAGAATCTGGCCAGTATGAATCACATGCAGACTATAATAGAGTATTCGTGGTACCGGTAGGCTACTTGTTACTTTCGATGGTACGCAATGCAATCTGACAAAGACAAAAGAGACAAGAATTTCAAAGCATGCAGGCTCATAATGATCTTTCTTGAGATTCTTTGTGACCCGTATTACTATAGAGTAGGCCTACGGTACGAAAATAAAGAAGTTATTCCTTTTTAATGAAAACAACTTCTGTGTATGTTGTCTATCAAGTACACTTTCTTCACGTTTACTTTTGTTAAATTTAAACGAGATTTGTTCGTTTAACAAATAACTGTTTTTAACACATTTAGAAGTGCGCCACAGACACACATACATGTATACGTAGCATCTAAATTCCAAAACATAGGTTAAATTTATCACAGCTCATGAAACATCAGACGAAGACGGTTGGTTCTTTGTTGATTTTCCAGGCAATACTCAGAATCTTCGAATCATTCTGGAAATGGAAAACTTCTGCTTCAAAGTCATTCTGGAATTACTGAATTCCGAGGACAATGAGGTCCAGATGCTGGCTGGAGCATCTCTGACCGGATTCTGCTACAATCGTGTCCAGAATCAGCAGCTGATCTCAAAGATTAGCGACCTCTTCTTCTCCCGATTTCATTCCCTCATCCAGTCGAAAAATGAAATGCACAGCGCTAATGCTTCGTTCCAGGTGAGTGAATGTTCCAGTTCAATGATTTTCGTGGTGATGATGCTTTCCATGCATGTGTTTATGCGACCTCACTACATGTGTTTACTATAATTAGTATCTATATAGCTAGACTATTTCGCCGTAATGATTAAAATCGCTTTAGAGATTAACTGTACTACAAAGTGTCGACTTAGTTACTTACAAAATTTAATATATTATGGTGGTCAAAGCCTCCGTTAAACTGAAAAGTTGATCTTGTTGTCTGTTTATTATTCTCCTTGCTGAATGCTTTTTGCGAAGTGAGTTATTGTTTTTTTTAAAATAAGTGAGCTATTGTTTTTTAATAAGTGAGCTCTTGTTTTTTTATTTATTGAGCTATTGTTTTTTGTTATTTATTAATAAGTGAGCTATTGTTTTTTATTTAATGAGCTATTGTTTTATTTATTTATTGAGCTATTTTTTAAAATAAGTGAGCTATTTTAAATTCCGCCGATTATATTAAATATGAGGCTGTGAACCTTCCCGTGTAGTTTTTAACTTAGCAATTGAGCTATTGCTTTTTAAATAAGTGAGCTATTGTTTTTTAAATAAGTGAGCTATTGCTTTTTAAATAAGTGAGCTATTGCTTTTTAAATAAGTGAGCTATTGTTTTTTAATAAGTGAGCTACTGCTTTTTAAATAAGTGAGCTATTGTTTTTTAATAAGTGAGCTACTGCTTTTAATAAGTGAGCTATTGTGTTTTAATAAGTGAGCTATTGTGTTTTAATAAGTGAGCTATTGTGTTTTAATAAGTGAGCTATTGTGTTTTAATAAGTGAGCTATTGTGTTTTAATAAGTGAGCTATTGTGTTTTGATAAGTGAGCTATTGTGTTTTAATAAGTGAGCTATTGTTTTTAAATAAGTGAGTTATTGTTTTTTTAAATATATTGAGCTATTTTTTAAAATAAGTGAGCTATTGTTTTTAAAAATAAGTGAGCTATTGCTTTTTAAATAAGTGAGCTATTGTTTTTTAATAAGTGAGCTACTGCTTTTAATAAGTGAGTTATTGTGTTTTAATAAGTGAGCTATTGTTTTTAAATAAGTGAGTTATTGTTTTTTTAAATATATTGAGCTATTTTTTAAAATAAGTGAGCTCTTGTTTTTAAAAATAAGTGAGCTATTGCTTTTTAAATAAGTGAGCTATTGTTTTTTAATAAGTGAGCTACTGCTTTTAATAAGTGAGCTATTGTGTTTTAATAAGTGAGCTATTGTGTTTTAATAAGTGAGCTATTGTGTTTTAATAAGTGAGCTATTGTGTTTTAATAAGTGAGCTATTGTTTTTAAATAAATGAGTTATTGTTTTTTTAAATATATTGAGCTATTTTTTAAAATAAGTGAGCTATTGTTTTTAAAAATAAGTGAGCTATTGTTTTTTTATTTATTAAGCTATTTTTTAAATAAGTGAGCTATTGTTTTGTAATAAGTGAGCTATCGTTTTTTTAAAATAAGTGAGCTATCGTTTTTTAATAAGTGAGCTATTGTTTTTTTTTAAATAAGTGAGCTATTGCTTTTTGAATAAGTGAGCGACTGCATCCGATCGAACACCGTTCTGCTTATGCTACCATTATACGTCTCGACTATTGGAATAATTATAGGCTAATAATTGTATTTGAAATGTGTTCCGCTTGACTGCAGGCTGTCGTCATGGCTCGGATGTTCGTCGACAAGAGACAGGCGAACGCAGCATCCGTTGGCATCAAAACCCTGGCTGACCTCATCGTCCGATCTCAGTCCGACCATGTCCTCTCACTTGCGGCCAACCTGATCGCAGCACTCTCGCACACCAGAGCAGGTATAGGCTTACTATGCGAGCTCATTGTTATGATGATGATGATGATGATGATGATGATGCCGATGATGATGATGATGATGAAGATGATGATGATGATGATTATGATGATGATTATGACGATAATAAGAAAGAGATAATGACCTTCTGTATAAGTGGATCGCATGTATATCTGTCGGCTTCCAGTCCAGTGCATTGAACTGATCTATGGCATAAGTTACTGTGTACTGTATAGGCCTACAATGCGTTAGTACATATACATATATATACATATATGTATATATATATAATTATATATATATATATATTACTTATTTTGTGATATGAACAGGGATTCCGAATGCGTTCATATCGATCGAGGTCGTTCATTCTCTCAGTCGTCAGCTGCTTCATCCGTTTGAGATCGCACGTGGCAACGCCGCCATTGCTCTTGGATATCTGTCGTGCAACCCAGAAGCCAGACGACAGCTGCTCAACGAGTACGCATGCACTCAGTAATCATCATCATCATTGCCATCGTCATCATCATCATCACATTGTCTGTGCATGTGTCTGTGCTTCTGTCTGTCTGCCTGTCGGCCTGTCGGTTGTCTGTCTCCTAACTATTTGCGCAATCAGATAAAGATGCAACTTATACGATGCTACATCCATAATACATATAGCCATGCAATTAAGCATTTGTCTAATGACTCTAATATTATTACCTTCAGTTTGCAAGGAATTGCATTTAACTTCACATACTTCTTTGTTAATCGCTCAGTTGACAACTAAATGTAATTTTAACTCAATTGCTAGTTATGTTGCAGTTAGAGACAATATAATTAACTTACGATTTGGGATATAACGTAAGTTTTACTATAGTTATGGACCGAACAGAATTATAGCCTACATGTAGGCCTACATATACTTGTGCATATATATAATTATATATAATGAATGTTGATAATCGCTCGAATATCTAACTATGCAATCAGGTGCCGAGTTTATCCTCTTCTCATGCGATTACTGCTATTCTACACACAAGACAACCTACTGTGCGATGAATTCCTTGAAGACTGGACCCACTACCTCAAAGTTGGAATTCCTCCAGTCGAGTAAGTTTCATTGCTAATCTGATAAAGAAAACTTTGATCCCTACTCTATAAAATTTATGACTATATGTTCACTTCTCGTGTGTCATGGTACGTTGAGTTGCATGTAAATTGGGAATCGAAATTCGTCAAGGCACTTTCAAGTGGACTTGTAATGCTTTTGTAAGTACCCGGAGAGTATGCCAATACGGGACCCATATTCTCCTATATTATAGGCTATATGAAGCACGTATTGAACCCATGTGGTTCCATCATATATACCCATAACTGAAACGTGTCTATAATCTCTCTATTGCAGTGAAAGCAAAGCGCATATGGTGCGCATAAGAGAGGTTCAGGTCCTCGATGAAGTGAGACCGATGACGCTGTCCGGTGACGACGACCCTGGCTACGACCCTGAGGCGGCCTTCCATCGGGCGGGAGCCGAAGACTCCGACGACACCATCGAAATGACGGACGCCCCGAAGCCAAGACGGCACAGCAGACGAGAAGAAGAGGCGCAGAAGAGAGCCTCTGCCGCCGCCGCCGCCGCAGCCGATGCCCTATCAACTGGCGCTTCCAGGGGCAAGGGAGAAGAGGAGATGGAGGAAGGGGAAGACGAAGACGACGGGGAGGATGGGGAAGATGACGATGACGAGGAAGATGAGGAGACTAGAGCGATGTACTGGAAAAAGGTGGGAAAGAAATCGAGGTGTCGGCCGTGTAAGGGAAAAGGTAGGGCATCTTCGGCAACATATGCGGAACCACCCGCTGTGCCTGTTGTGAGAATTAATTGACAGTTATTTCAGGGAGACAGCGGATATGGTTTCAGACGTAAAACGTTGCTTTCTGGCTTAGGAATAGACATTAATTTTGTAGCTATGCAGTAGATTCATAATTCGCTTTTTTATGAAAGACAAGTCAATAATTGAATTCCTTTACTTTGCTTGGGTTCTAACAACTTGAAGAGCGTATTGTCGTTGAATATGGCCTACTCTTCTATACACATTTCACCTTTATTTGTTTGTTCCTGAAAAAAACTATAAAAAATTTGCATCAAACCAACTATTCTATAACATTATTTAGCCTATAGTTCATGTCAAGATGATTCAATTTCTAGTTATAAACTTCAAAATCGGTCCATGACAGGTTATAGGCGTTGAACTTCACAGATTCACGAATTTACAAATATCTATAATATAATAGTTGCAGCAAGTGATAAAAGCGAGAGAAATTATTGGTCAAGAAAGACAAATTGTCTGAAGGAAAAGTAAGTCGACGTAGGACGAAATGGACGGTGAAGACAGTTATCGTTATCGCTGAACTTGGTTTGAATAGAGCAAATTTTAAATAATTTATTTCAACTCAAAAGAACACAGTATTATATAATGTTGCAGAATATTGACTTGGTCCTATTGCATTTGATCAGTCTCTCATATTAATTTACTCTTGTAAAACAGGCGGGTGCTTATGTTTGAATATCAATAGGGCCTAGTAGGCTAATGTTGTCTAAGTCCTAGAAATATGTGTTTGTTGTATCAACATTGGATGTAAGCCTATTCATGCCGTCCAAACGTCTTGACCCCACACGTCTTGACTCTTGACCCCACACGTCTTGACCCCACACGTCTTGACCCCACACGTCCTGGCCCCACACGTTCTCGTGCTAAAATTTCCTGACGTTTAAACGGCGACCTCCAACTGTGACAGAGGAGGTCATGGTCCGACACTTTCTTTGGAACGCAAGCTGCGTTTTAAAAAGTCTTTCTATTGGCCATGACCAACGCGATGGACAACCAACGATGGCGACACCTATGGGCAGCCCAATTGTTTTCGTCGTCAACATTGTCATTTGAATGGCCTGGACGGCTGTATGTGGGGAACTTTTGAGTCAGGCGTCTGCTGCTGTTTAGGTTGATTTTGTGAAAGGACTTCCTTCAGGCGGCAAATGCACCTACGAAAGCTCGTGTGCATGTTTCTTTTATTGAAAGCGTTCTCTGTGTAACACAATGGTCTGTATAAAGTCTTTGAAGTCTTCTGCCGTAAGACGAAATTGTTCATGCTTTTCGCTGTTTCCATCATTGGCTCTTATTCATCTCACGTCTATAGACTTTGACACCCTAACTTTTGTTTTCACTCGTAACTTTTGTTTTCACTAGTATTTCATAAATGACTCGTAATTTCGGTTGCAGTTGAATGATAAATACGAAAATTCAAGAACACTTCACAAGCTACAAAACCATTAAAAGTCAAAATCTTAGTACAAGGTCATGTAAGAACATAAACAAAAGGTAATAGACGCATAGCATGCACAATGGGACAGAGGCAAAGAACTATAGGGAGAGAAGGGAGAAGAGGAAGGAGAACATATAGACTACAGACAGACAGACAGACAGACAGACAGACAGACAGACAGACAGACAGAGACAGACCTAGCACAGATGAAGGCAAACAGAAGAGGAGACGCACAAACAGAAGAGTGAAGGACGAAAATCTTAAGTCTCTTTATGCAATACATTAAGAATAAAGGCCTAATTAATTCTGAGCGCATAGTAATGACATATTTTAATAGGCCAATATAGGCCTAGTCTGTGCGTTTATATAATAGAACAGACCAGTAATATGTAATTATAAATAGGGCCAAAATTTGTAGAACAGGGTAAGTAGACCAATGTATGCTGGCATGTAGCCTATTTATGTATGCATGTATGTAGTATGTATGTGTGTATGTAACTATGTATGTATGTATGTATGTATGTATGTATGTATGCATGTATGTAGTATGTATGTGTGTATGTAACTATGTATGTGTGTATGTATGTATGTATGTATGTATGTATGTATGTATGTATGTATGTATGTATGTATGTATGTATGTATGTATGTATGTATGTATGTATGTATGTATGTATGTATGTATGTATGTATGTATGTATGTATGTATGTATGTATGTATGTATGTATGTATGCATGCATGCATGCATGCATGTATGTATGTATGTATGTATGTATGTATGTATGTATGTATGTATGTATGTCGTGCGGATCTGTTGTCCACGCTGTGTGGACAACAGATCCGCACGACATACGCATTAATTTCCTTTAATAAAGTAATAAAAATGCCAGAAACAAAGTGACAAATCTATTGTTTAACTGAACTACTGCACGCATAGGAAATATAAAAAATAGCCAGGTAGGCCTATAGTCGAACTGCTATAGCATGTTACATTGTGCACCTTGTTTTAACAGTAACAGACGCCGCATTGTAATAAATGCTATATTTAACTATATTTATGTTATGTCTACAGCTTACAAACTCTGCAACGGTATAAAATCCTTTAGATTCTAAGGATCATTTTCCACATTCCTCTGCTGCAGAAGCTGTTGAGCTGGATTTCCAGCTGTGACCAGCACCATATCAACTGCATGTGTCCTAACTCTTCTCTTTTACTTGTTGAACATTTTATATGCTAAAACCAAGCGTTTCACATCCAACTTGATGATCAGAAAACGTTGTTTTTATTAGACTCTTGCAATTTAAAAAAATGATTAAAGAAAATAACAATTCAATTAATATAGGTAAAAGTCATAATTATAGAATATAGAGGATCGAATGTATGCATTTTACTCGGGAAATGTAATTATCGCTGTCGTTCTTTATCGGTAGCTGAAACTTAAAGTTGTGATGACAATGATGCCGATTATACGGTCTCAATGGACGATTTGTGGGAACAGGGTAACCAGGATGTGAGTCAAGTCGCATCACATTTTGCATCACATTTCGCATCACATTTCGAATCACATTTCGAATCACATTTCGAATCACATTTCGCATCACATTTCGCATCACATTTCGCATCACACTTCGCATCACATTTCGCAGTGGCCGGTCTGCAATGCCATGTACGAGTGCTTCTACATTCCTAATGTCAGGCGGCAGATAGCGGAAGCACATGGGCGGAGTTTGGTTTCCGTTCTTGGGAGGGCTAATGCCTTCTTGGAGGGGCTAAACCCGGAAAAAGATACCATTTTCATGGTAAAAAAAGTTGAATCTGGGCCTTCTTGGGGGGGGGGGGCTTAGCTCCCCCTAGCCCCTGATGAACTCCGCCCATGCGGAAGCATCTTACAAAGAATGCGTTCAATAATTGTCTCTTAAATCTGGACGATACAGTAACCTACATGTAGTTGATCGGATGAATGTAGGACAGCAGCATAATATGTATTTGTGACTCTTGAGCAGAGTCACACTACGTGGTCACAGATAGGTATTTAAAATATCTGATTAAAGCATATTAAATCATATCTGATCTGTTCTTTAAGATATATTCAGACACTATTTAGCACTAAAACTTGATTTCTATATACATGTAGTCTCAGTTGATAAGATAAGTAAGGGGGATCCATGTAGGCCTACATGTAAATACCCTATAGGCCTAGGTTGATATTCATGATGCTTCACACACGGCCGCGTGACAAACAATGCACAACAAATTAACAATACACAAAAATAAATAATATACATAGGCCTATTATACACATAATTATAGGTCCACTCTATAATACCTATGCATATAATTAATATGAAATTGTTTAAATTTAACCTGCATATAGGCCTACAATGCGTTTGTGTCACGCGATTTCTTTGATCGATTCGAACCATAAAGAGAATAAATTTCGCTCTCTTTTGACCCATGCAGTCGTCCAAATATATTTCAAAGCATAAAGTTGTAGATCAGATGACGAGGCTGGTAAGTCCGTCGCTTGCTTAATTTATGCGTCAGCACATGCAAGCTTATATGCGACAATCACAATAAAGGAGGGAAAACTAATTAGCAACGCAATTGCATTCAAGTAATTTTTGCTCATTGGATACGGCCATCCGCTGGCACAATGGATCATTATTCTATTCTCTCATGAACACACCCGCGCGCACTCGCACTCGCACACACACACACACACACACACACACACACGCACGCACACACACACACACACACATACACTTGTTATACATAACACTTCGTCAGATCGTGTTCTGCAAAACAACAATATCAAAGTGTTAGCAATAGTTTCTGTACAGAAAAATGCAGGTTATGTTGAGTCTCGGTAAGAAGATTCATACCTATATCATCGTGTTAAGATACAGTACATACAGGCTACAGCGCCAGTGAATAAATTTTTCTCCTTGATAGAGTCTATAGGTTTTGAGTGGCGCAGAAAATTTTGAAGATTTAGGCCTATACATTCACATATTATGAAGTGAAACGATAAAGGCCGCAGAAATACATTGCATGCAGTATAGTCACTAGTCACATGTAGGGGCACTCAACACAGCTGGGACAGTCCACGACAAAGACGAAGACGACGATGACGACGGCGACGACTACGATGATTATGCTGATGACGATGAGGACGATGATGGTGGTGATGGTGGTGGTGGTGGTGGTGGACGGTGGTGTTAGAATGGGGGTGGGGATGGTGGTGGTAATGATGATGAATACGATGACGTTGATGGTGGTGATGATGGTGGTGATGGCGGTGGCGGTGGCGGTGGTGATGATGATGATGATGATGACGACGACGACGACGACGACGATGATGATGATGATGATGATGATGATGCTGATGACGACAACGATGACGATGATGATGATGACGACGACGATGACGATGATTATAAAGTCAATTTCGACAATGGAATGTTCTGCAGTGCGACTTCATCTGAATACTAAAGCGAGCACTGTACTTGAGTCACTCTGCAAGCGATGGATTAGCAATGCATCCTGCAGTGACTGAATCGATTGCATGCAAATCACGACTCTTTGTCGGTTCACGAAGTCTCTCTGTCTCTGTCTCTGTATCTGTCTCTGTCTCTCTCTGTCTCTCTCTCTGTCTGTGTGTCTCTCTCTGTCTCTTTCTGTCTGTCTGTCTGTCTGTCTGTCTCTCTCTCTCTCTCTCTTTCTCTCTCTCTCTCTCTCTCTCTCTCTCTCTCTCTCTCTATGCGGATTACTGTGTGCTACCTTTACCATTTCGATTTGATAATGAAGCAAAATAGATGAATTAAATTTGGATTCTGAAACGAACCCTTAGTTCAGACAAAATTGACCTGAACTTGACAATGTCATGCAACGGTGATAGCAATGCTTGAACCGCTGAACGCAGCAACTGTTGAAAGAGGTGAACCTACACTCCTACAGCTCGCATTTGAAATCACATTCTTGAAATGTTATCATGGAGCTGCTGTGATCGATTGCGTGTATAATTATTACTCGATCAATTAATCGCAGAGTTAAGTACTTATTTGATTAACCGCTTAGTTAATTATTAGACAAGTAGTCTATGCACTTAATCAATTAAGTACTAGGCTGTAGATAGAACAAATGTTAGTTAATGCACTGAGTAAATATGTTTGAAAAATGTTTAACTGACTTTTTTGTCCTCGATGCTGAATTCATTTCATCCTACATAGATGTTTAATCAAATTGATCCTAGATGTTTAATCCAATTGCCTTAATATCTGACCGTTAGGACAGGTTTTGATCTACGACCTTCCACAGCGGCCTTGGGTCTGTCCATAGTCTGAGAGCAGAAGCTTTGATGAAACGAGGATGATCCCTGGTGTCGCCCTGCCACCACGGTCGCTCTTCTCTCGATGTGGACCGAAGGGGCGAACAGAGAATCGTCGTCTTTCAAAGGACTCGTCGTCCAACCGCCACTCGAATCCTCCTCCGACATCCATCCGTCGCGTGCGCATGCGCTCTTCGCCCGGAAGTCGACCGATACGTCTTCCGGAAATGGCGTCATCTTGACGTCATCATCATCATCGTCATCGTCATCATCGTCGTCGTCATCATCGACGGGCGTCAGCTGCAGTTGGCTGTCGTTGCTGTGGTACAGCGAATCGTTTGCGCTGTCGCGAAGGAGATGGTGGTGGTGGGTTTGATGTGTGTTCGACGACTGGAGACAAAGAGCGACCCATTGTTGCGTGAGACATTGCCGCCTCTGTTGTATTGTTGCGTCTCTACCATTGTTCTCCTTTTCCTCGTCGATTGCAGTTGCTGTAGTCGACCGACGGTCATTGAGGCATCTTGACAGAGTGCTGCTGATGCGACCGCTCAACCTCGAACCTGCAGCCCTCCCACCACCGTTCTCGCCACCGAAGACAGGAGACCCTGCTCCACGTCGTCGGGTTGGACGCGTGTCAACGTTCCCTGGCTCGACGAGACCTGCAGGTTGAGAAGCACCATGTGACACCACCACCGCCATTGAACGGCCTTTTGAGGCAACCACTTGGACTGTTGTGGCCCCGCGTGAGTGACCATTTCCGTCTCCATCTTTTCCACCTCCTTCTTCAGTGGCATACATCGGAGTCACTTCAACGCATCTGACCCCCGTCGGCTTCCGTCTGATCTCAACTCCATTCGTCTCTTCAGCAATCGTTCGTTTATCACCGATACTATCAACGGCATGTGCATGTAGTCCGTCGACAAGACTCCTTGACTCCATCGTTTCTTTAGACCTCGTAAGACCAACGACTGTTTCGATCACATCATCCGATTGCTTAGTAGACCTACTACTGACCGTCCCAGTAGACACAAGCGACACACATGAACCCATTCCGACAGAAGTCTCCTAAGTCCGACCGACCGACAGACCTACCGAACGACCGATGAATAGATGGACTGAACACTTGTGTCGCACACTCAAAGTACCAGTACGACACAGGGACCGATGATGATCCACTATCCACGGCGGCAATTGAACAGACAGTAGCCTACCGGTACGCAGGCTTAGACCTACGCAAGTTGTTTGCCTCTGTTGTCTGTCATCTTCAGTTCTTATGTCGTTGGTTAGCATCGCGGTGTCTTCTGCGCTCAGCATGCAGGCCTTTATATATAGACGAACAACAACCGATGCGAATTATGGGAATAAATTTGCATTGCACACGCACGTCTAAAGTCGTCTACACATACATAAGCTTACACGCACATACATGCATGCAGACACCCACATACATGCACGCACACTCCTACACACACACACACACACACACACACGCTCACTCACACACACATACACACACGTATGCCATCTGAATCCGTACTCCCCTATTTTTCTAAATTCTTTGAGAAAATTATGTATGAACGCATTAACCCATTAGTGCCCAAAGTGGTAAAACCCAACAAATGAAGTTGTGGTTTCAGTAATCTCATCAACTTGGTGCAGTAACATGGCTGATAACTTATTTTTTTTATTCGTGCTACATTATCAGTACTTTCCATACTGTCCGTTTTAAAGGACGTCGGGCACTAGCCCAGTGCTTAGGTTGCCATTGAGAATTAAGCCTTCTTCTTATTTCCTACAATGCTTGGTGAATGTTTTTGATGATTTGCAACATCTATTTACTTCATTAGCTAATTATCTTCATTTATCTAATGTCAAGTGCAGGGCACCAGCTTATTCACGAGCGTTTCATGTATTGTGATAGTACTTGTAGCTCTAAGGATAAAGGTTTCC
Source organism: Lumbricus rubellus (assembly GCA_945859605.1). Lineage (NCBI taxonomy): Eukaryota > Metazoa > Annelida > Clitellata > Crassiclitellata > Lumbricidae > Lumbricus > Lumbricus rubellus. The sequence goes on along the minus strand of OX243813.1, from coordinate 21,591,713 downwards.
ATCACATTTCTCAGGCCTTGCAATGGCAGTTTGTGTTTCATAGTACAATCCAATGATTGTTACCATCGCATTGTACTTCAGGCTTACAGGACTGCAGCAGCACGTTGACCTTGGGTGGATGGTACGCCAAGCACTTGAGTACTGGATGGTACGCCATGACCCTTGTGTACACTTACATCTGTTGCCTTGAGTCAAACTTCTGCTGCCTTAGTAAACTTTGTAAGAGATACCAAGCTATGTCACACAGGTAGCCTGATTGGACATCACAATTTCCGTTGCCTGATTCATATCATGTTAGCATCGCGCCTATCTTACATATCAACACATCGCCCATGCCTTGATTGTAGAGAAGGGACATGGACGTTTGAAAAACAGACATGGCTTTCTTCTGGCTGTGTGACTATCCCTGCACACGACCCTCGTCCACCATCCTAAAAGTTCGTGAACTGAAGACTAACTATAATAGGCCTACTAGGATTATGTTCTATACAGGGTGGGCGCATCTTGAACCAAGTGCAAAACAGGGGAAATCAGAAATGAGCCAAAGCCTACGTCGGGAGGGGATGGTCGGCCGAGGAGAGGACGGACAGGGATTGAGTCCGGTCTCCTCTCGGGAGGGGGGGGGGTAAAAGTTTCTTACAACACAGCGATCACGCCAGCAAATAATCAGTATAGTGCGGCGTGATACTAGTTCTTTGCACCTGGCTGCTATGGGTTTCAAGGTAAATTGACCTGTGTACATGTTCCTCAAGTACAGGCTCCTTCATTACATGCCCCACCGTACCCAAACCCATGTCAGAAGTGCAAAAGTCTACAATATTCATGTCAAAATAGTGAGTCGCCAGTCTGAATAAACTGTAGGCTGATGCTTTCTGCATATTTCAAGTAATTCAACGACGGTGGTAATTGCTGGAACAATGGCGCATAGAGACTTACTGTAGGAAACGTCATCTCTGGGCTAGTGCCCGACGTCCGTTATAAAGGACGCTTACATGGCAATCGAAATTTCCTGTGGAAAACTTGCGGCAATTGGGATAATATTTTGTCAGGATATTGACCAATATGGCTACTATAAACAACATTTACACTTTCTCTAAATTCCTCCTCGTTCAATATCTAACATAAATACAATAGCTAAGGGTAGCGAGGATTTTAGACATGCTGCAATAGACACATTAGCACAAGCAATAAAATATTTATAATCCACATAATCCGGCAATCAAAATAGTGGAATCTGTAGCCAATTGACCCACCAATTTAAAAAAATAGTGATGACTATATTATACAGTTAGCTCTAATTTTGGCAACGTGTTTCCTGAGCGTCCTTTATAACGGACGTCGGGCACTAATGGGTTAATAAGTTTCTTGCAAAGAACGAAATTATATTCTCATCCCAACACGGTTTTCAAGCTGGGCATTCTCCATCTATGTCTTTGTTAAGTATGCAAGATAGAATTTCTGCTGCCATTGAACGAAATGAGTACTCACTAGGTGTTTTTTTCGACTTGGCCAAGGCCTTCGATACGGTCGATCATGAGATTTTATTAACCAAACTGGAAAGATATGGTGTACGAGGCAATCAACTTCTGTGGTTTAAAAGTTATTTGGAAAGTCGTTCGCAATGTGTCTATTGCAATGGCTCTTTCTCTGCGCTAAAAGCAATTAAATATGGAGTACCACAAGGTTCTAACTTGGGCCCCCTACTATTTCTAATTTATATAAATGACCTCCCTAATATTTCTTCTAAATTATATTTCATATTGTTTGCAGATGATACGAATGTCTTCTATTCTCATAGTTCTCTGGAAACCCTCTTTGATATAGTAAATACAGAGCTGACACTATAGCAGCAGATTGGTTTTGTGCCAATAAACTTACACTTAATCTTACTAAAACTAACTATATCTTATTTAGGTCTCATAGGAAAACCTGTCCCTCCCAGCTTCCTATACTATGTATTAATGGATCCAATCTCTCTAGGGTAGAGTCCACAAAATTTCTGGGAGTCTATGTGGATCAACATTTAACATGGATAGATCATATAAAATGTATTTCCTCAAAAATTGCTAAAAATATTGGGATAATAGCACGTACTGCATACCTACTACCTTCCTCTATCCGTGTAAAACTATATTATTCGCTTGTGTATCCATACTTAGCATACTGTAATCTAATATGGGCATCTAACTACACTACTAGACTGCATAGACTGATAATACTCCAAAAAAGGGTCATTCGAAAAGTGGCTGGTACTGCATATTTATCGCATACCAACCCATTATTTTGTGATTTTAACATATTAAAATTTGAGCAGATTCAACTCTATCAATCAGGAGAATTTATGTACCGCTTTGACCACGGTTTGCTCCCTCCTGTTTTCAAGGGATTCTTTAATCTTGCTTCTCAGATCCATTCTCATTCAACAAGAAACTCGTCAAATTACAGATGCATCTTTGCTCGCACAAATACCCGTCTTTTCTGTATTAGAGCCACTGGTCCTTCAATCTGGAATAAAATCCCTCAAGAAGTTAGGCAATCTCCATCATTATCATTGTTTAAGAAAATGTTTCGCTCTCACCTTGTCAATAAAAGCAACATTGTGTTATGATGTAACATAGTGTTGGTCCATGTAAGCCACTCACTCACACACACACACACAAACATGTCTTGCACTTGTTGTTTCTTTATTATTATTTTTTCTTCTTATGTAAAATATGTAGTTAAGAGTTTACATTGTTTGATTTAGTTAAGATACCAGAAGTAGTTGTAATCATTCACGTCTTGTTAACAGCAATTGTCGGCCGTTTCATCTTTCCGTTTCACATGTACGTAGGTGTCCCTATTAGCGGGGTCAGTGATCCCTTCAGAGCCCATCCTTGTGGCCATTCTCATTTGATGTGATTTGTAACTGCATAATTGTAAAAAAAATGATTGTTTGGTTACAAAATAAAATGATTGATTGATTGATTGAATATTAGGTAGGCTATGCCCAGCTATTTTCTTATAGATGAGAGTAGTGTAGCCTATAATAATATTATAGATAACCTACAATGTTCAACACTGTCATAGCCTATATAAAAGGATCTGGGTTTTTTCTTGGAAAGAAGTCGACTTATTAATATCCTCGTTATATTTAGGTCTACATTTATCGAAGCCAACATTCTCTGACCAAGGTGCAGTGCTTGTGCTACTTTAGGCTGCACTTAGCTTGAATCATTTTAGCGCCATTTTTTAGACCTACATGTAAGCAGGGTAAACATGCAGAGGCGTAGCTAAGAATAATTTCAAGAGGTTTACATATCATAACTCGGAGTTTCAAATGTAGCATAGGCTACATGCTAGAAAAGTATAGGCTTACAGGAAATCAGTTTTAAAAGGTTCAAAAATCATATTTCTGGGATGTGGTTTGAATCCACAACCCCTCAGGGCTGTTTTAAAGGAATCTTTAGAACTGCACAACCAAGGCCGTAGACAGGGGGGTGTTTTTGGGTGTTTGAACACCCCCCGAAATGGAAAATGCAGAAAAAATCTATTGCATTTTCTAGTTCGTGATGCAAAAAACCATGAAAAAGCCATGAAAACACCCCGAAATGAAATAATAGATTAAATTTCGATCAGAAAAATTAAAGTTGACGACTAAAAAAATGTCATCAGAAATTTTGACGGCGAAAATGGAAAATATTTAAAAATATTTATTATTTAAAAGATTTCGACCGGATGATTAAAAAAAGGGCTCAAGAAAATTTGGCCAATAAAAATGAACATTTTTCAGGAAATTCAGCCTCCCCAAAACTGAAATCCTGGCCGCCACCGAAAACACCCCCCGAAATAAAATCCTGGCTACGGCCTTGTGCACAACTACTTCTTTTCCTTCCCATCCTCCATGAGAAATTACTTCCAGTCGGATGACAATGACCACTTTTCCTAGCTTTAGCCTAACTGTACAAAGTGCTTCTTCAACTGCACAAATCCATCTAGAACTGCACATTTTGTGCACAACTGCACGTTAAAAAAGCCCTGCACCTCTCCGCCTCCCATAAATGCGCCTATATGTTAAAGTGACATTGAATTCGGATTTGAATTTCCGCTGTTGGTTCAATCCAGTTCAGAGGTACGATGTTTATTTGAAATTCAAGTTCAATGCAGACGACCACTTCATGATTGGCGGCATGCATGCATGTCTGCATTAACATTCGATGTCTTTGTGCAGAGAGAGATGTCGGTTCTCTTTTATTGGCTGTTCATCTGCGTGGATGGCATGCGGATCGTGCCCGAGTACCACTCAAAATTAAAGTACGTTATGGTATTCGTGATGTACTCATCAGGTATACTTACGAGTGATTGGTTCAATTTGGTTGTAGGACACTGACGCGTATAATCTGTTGATGGTTCTGGTGAAAATATATGACTTAATGGCAATGAGTATAGCATCTGGGCGACACGCATGTAATGAAAATACACATGGAAATTGATCTATTGGTTGCGGGTGTCCTATGGATCAGTTTCCGTGTGTATTTTCATTATATGCGGGCGACTCGTGCTTTCGCACATACACACACAGAGCTCTTTTTCTACCAACGCTCTTACGATGTCGCGTAAACAGTGACTTGCAGAATATTTCGATTCGATTCGTCTGGAAAGACCCTCAGTTGTGACACCCATCCGCCCCCAAGATTTTGCTCACTTCCTATTCTTAAGAGTAGACCTAGTCGTAGCCTATAGGCCTATATGCAAAATATGTGAATGTTCACCATTTTATATCAACAGTAGACTTGTCTTGTCTTTAACCTTCCTCGATTCGAGAGTTGGTCGCTTCATGGACATGCCTTCGCCACTTTCTCCTGTCCTCCGTCTCCTTCAATATCTGCTCGAATGGTAGTTCCATCCACGTGATGACATTAGCGATCCATCCCATCCTCGGTCTTCCCCTTGCCCTTGATCCCGACATCGTACCCTGTATTATTTCCTTCTCCATACAGCCCCCTTGCTTTCTCATCAAATGACCGAAGTAAATGAGTTTCCTTCTTTTTATCGAGTTCAATAAGGTTCTTTCTGTTCCAACAGTAGACTGCTTCTCTTTTATATGCTATCGGCTATCCCATTAGATATAATGTAATCTTAGGCCTACATTGTAAATGCATAAGGTGCAATACAATGCAGTATGATTTTAAAATTTTATTTTATGTAATCTGTAAGTTGTAACCATAATAGGCCCCTTTAAGAGTAAGCCTAGTCGTATAGGCCTATTTAAGAGTAAGCCTAGTCGTATATGCAAAATATATGGATGCTCAGAAAAAACAAGAAAAAACAGGTAACTGAAGTCAGTGAAAATAATATAAGCTGGTTTAAATTATAACTATAATTATAATTAAAAAAATAACAGGCGTACAAACAAAATACAATTTAAAGCAATCTAATAAACTAAGTAGAATATACGACAATGAGAAAGCGCGGTAATGCAATGTAACCAGACTATATATTAAAATTGCTCTTTTTGTGGAGCCTATAAGTCTAGAAGAAAAGCCTTGAACTCCGATCTGTGATCTATGCATGTAGTCACAACATAACACCAGTCTAGAAACGCCGACTACACTTTGATTGCTCTCCTCTGTCTAATTATAATTGAATTAATAGCATCGTTAAGTAGGCCTACTATAGTGATCACAACCACTTGAACGGAAATTCTTCATCATTATACAACCATCAACGGCGAACTTCGTCAACTAAAGTATTGAAAGAGTGGGCGTAATTAAACTTCCAACGTTGAGAGGAGCGACCGACGACGGACCGACCGGGTGGGTGGGTGTGTGGTGGGGGGGGGTGCGTAATTAATCGAGTGAAGGATGGGGAGGAGGTGGAGAAGGAGAAGAGGAAGGAGGAGGAGGAGAGATGGATGACGTGTAGAAATGTGTCTGTCTTGTTCACTAAAAATTATAGTTTCTCGACCGCGTTGACTCTTCACGTGTTTAGTACGTAGGTCTACATGTCTACAGGCATGTAGATAAGCAATGTAGGATGCCGAAAAGCGAATTGGCTATCGTGTACGTATGCGCACTTTTATAGAGCTCTTCAAGGTGTCTTCTCAGAAGCGCTCCCGACTGCAGCGCGGACACTGAATTGGAGCTTATATTTGTCTACAGCAATGCAATGGAACTTGGAAGGATTTAACTAGAAAGACAAATCGTTGGATATAGACATATGTCACATGCAAGTTCAGGCATAGTTTGCAATCCATTTGTAGAAGGGCAATGGGCAATTGGGCATATTAACAACATTATCCGTTGCGCGAGCTCAGATTTGACTCTCACTCTCTTTAACCTCTAATGCTATAACTACTCTTCTCCATTCTTCTGTTGTTTACCCGCCTTGACCAGCGCTGCACTCTTTATGCTGGTCTCCCTGCTGGACGCTTAGGGTGCAGCAGAGAAAGCAGTACAAGACACGGTGCTGTCTAAGACCAGTTTGTACCCGTGGAATGAGGAGTTCACCCTGCAGTGTTGAGATAAAAGAACTTGACTTCCTTGCACATAAATTATACGGACGGAGTAGAGCGACAGAGCTTTGCAAATAATATTCAGGACCAGCACCTATATATGAGGAAACGGCGAACGCCACATCAAAGCAGAGACTCTGTATATAATCCTCTGCGAGATAGGGAGCCAATGCAGGACATTCCTCATAATCATGACCGAATTTTGGATCCATCCACCCATCTATTCATCCATACATATAATTATGTGCATACATTGACTAGAAAGACCTATAGGCTATACTATGTATTAACACTTGCATAACTTCACGTAGACATGCTACCGAATCTTACAACATTCTACGCTCCTGGATATCACAGCTATAGTGTGATAATGCCATATATTTCTCGTCAGTGCGTATACCGTAATTTATAAGTATAATTTCGAAGGTTTTATGGATCATCCAAATGCTACTTAATTATGCTGTCGGAATACCTGCGCTTACAGGACGACGATGACCACTTAATTAGGAGTCGATCACCAAACAATTGATGAGACATAAAGAGACCAATTAATTTAAGGATTTACTCTTTGGGCATGCAACACTGCAATAGATACCGTGCCTAGATTAAATATAAGCTTACTATGCAACACTGTTAATCGACCAGGATTTATAATTATTGGACGTTAATGAAGAAATAAATCTGTCAGAATTCTTATTCAAATCGAGACCCAGGTCGTCAGCATCTTGTGCTGTCACGGCTTAACAACAAATCTTTCGTCAAATAACGTCCAACCCAAATATGAGCCTATATAGGCCTATATACATGTACATGTAGCTATACATGTATATGTAAACCCTATAATTATATGTGTATATATAGGCCTATGTTCAAGTACGTAGGCCTATATCCATACTTAAATAATTTGAAGAGGAGACAATTTCGGCTGACATCCATCACATAATATTATAAGCAAGATGGAACACTGGCAAAATTCTCAAAATCCTGGTCATTGGTCAAGTATAAATATATATATATATATATATATATATATATATATATATATAGAAGCAAGAGGAACTGTTTTCCTCTTGCCTCCAAATAGCTACACGTAACTCCACGTGTAACCCTTAGGTTCGGCGGGCTTTGGTCTGAGCTTACAGTCATAAATCAAAATGAAATTTAAAACGCACCAAATGAATTTTTACCAAAGGGTGATTAGAATGCTTTTTGCGATTTCAGACATCCTTGATAGACACAGTCGCATAAAAATTATGTTGAAATAATTGACATCTGTGCGTGAATGCAGTTTGCTGCTTAAAAGGTGGATGCGTGAAACGCGGTTGGTTCTGTGAGAAAATGGGTGCATTGCGTTTGATTCTGTCACTAGAGGTCCTTCACTTGAGAAGAAAAGTTTGAGACCAGATGGTTAAAAAATGCTGAAAGATTAGAAGTAGCCTAGGCTCAGGTTACAAATGGTTACTGACACTGCAAAAAGTTTATTTGTCATTTAACACTTGACACCCGCACCCAGCTTTGTTTTGATAACTGTAAATAAAAAAATTAAATCGATAAATCTCCAACAAGGCACTCTGCATGCTGCTACGAAAAATCAATTAGCGTCACGATGTCACGATGCCGCGTGTAGTTTATGTCTTACACAGCAGCAGGGGGCTAAACAGCCACCCCTCCTATGCACACAAGTGTCTACATAATTATGCGACTGTGTCTGCGTTGTCTTTTTGCACTATAATTCATTTTTAAAAATGCGATTAAGTGCTATTAGATCTATAGCCCTACCGTCAATTTCGTCACCGGCGTATGGTTCAAAATATAGGTATAGTCTATACACACCGAAAGGTTCATAAACTAAAACTAATTAGAGTCAATCAATCTCTATCAAGCAACTACCAAAATAGTAAAGCGGAGGTGTTTTACACTGCAAGTCTCCTTGCTATTCCCATACTGCATGGCGTCTATAGCTTAATTCGTTGCTTTTGACCACCCGTGTCTTCCTCGCGCATCTTGACTTTCCACCCATCAATTGTTTGTATGTGCACTTGTTATAGCGCCCCTTCAAGCTCTCCCTACTCAGAGGCGCTCCCGAATGACAAGACGTACAGATCTTGTGAAGCATGCACGCGGTATTCCTGCTTTCCTTTCATCCATACGACTGATAGGCTACAGCTGTTGGAAACTTTGCACCACGCAGAAGGAGGAATCATCAACTCTATGAGTTAAATCAATGCCATTTGACATCGCTCGCACAGTCGATTCTCGTCCTCAATGACCAATGTCTGCTCACACATTTGAATCATTAGCCTATATATATAAAGGTCTACTGCTTATGCACAAGATACATTCAACATATTAAAATATGTTATTCAGACAAAAATGTACGACAACGATGTCTAACGCGTTTTCAAGGTAAATACACGAGCAGTCAGTAAGCTTACACCAAGACTTAAAGGAACCGATCGATCGATCAATCAATCAATCAGTCAGTCAATCAGTCAGTCAGTCAATCAGTCAGTCAGTCAGTCAGTCAGTCAGTCAATCAATCAATCAATCAATTAATTAATCAGTCAATCAGTCAATCAATCAATTGATTAATCAGTCAATCAATTAATCAATCTGTCAATCAATTAATTAATCAGTCAATCAATTAATAAATCAGCCAATCATGCAGTCAATAAGCCAATCAATCAGTTCGACATTCAGTCGATCGATCGATTGATTGATGGATCGATCAATGATGATCAATCGATCAGTCAATCATTCGATTGATTACTCGATCAATCGATAATTCAAGTTAAACTTGAATGCTTAAAACTTACTGTTGTAACAGCATAAGCAGTAGGCGTTTCAACATTTTGGCAGGTTATGCTCTTGCTTGTTGTCCATGTGTATGTGTGTGTGTGTGTGCGCGTGTGTGTGGGGGGGGGGGTCCCTGTGCAGCACAAAATGCATTAATTTGCGGATGCGTAACAAGACAGTGCATGTTAGCATTGTAACATCTCGGTTTAGGCTTATAAATTTAGCTTATGAATTGTGGATCTGGAGCTCATACAGCATAACAAATAAATATTTTAAAATAAATAACCCTGGTAAATTCATCGCAGGCCTGCTGCTAATAGGCTACCTAGGCCTAGGCCTACCTGACTTTTATAAGAAAATGATCCAAAGTATACTATAAAAAGTAGGGCCTACACTATAGGGCTTTGCGCGTAGTTTCGCTGACTGTTTGATTTTTGTTATGCATGTTATGTATGTTGCCAATTAAACGAATATAACAATAATTAATTTACACAATGCCTTTTGTAAATCTCTCATATCCACTGACTTCCATCGTCATATTCCTTTTCAAACCAATTGCTCCAACAATGAGTGGCACACGTGACTCTTCATGCAGCACTGTTATTCGTGTAAAGGAAAACACGTGAGAATCAAGCACTTTATTTAGCGAAAACTTAAACTGCAGCACAATAAGGTCACAAGACTTTGAACGCCAATCTAATCAATTAAACGCACGTGTACAGTGAATGACATGTAGGCTTAATAATAGCTATGCTCTCTCTAACTGTAAGCTAATATATGTTGAATCCACAAATTAGGCCTAATACGATTGTTTATCGATTGAAAACTATGATTATTAGTATGCTACGGACGATTAAAATTATAAAACTGATTCAATACAAAAAGATTTTGGTTGTTTTGACTATTTTCGGACGCATCTTTGGTCTAAAACTCTAAATGACATTAAAAGTATAAGCCATCTTAAAACAATAAGTTACAATGTGACATTATTTCCCTTGTTTGCCTTTCTAGAAGCAGGTTTTTTCTTTCTGCTTTTATTTCATGATCTTTGCAGCTCTGACAGACGTCGTCACGAAAGATCATGAATTCATGATCATGCCTGTTCTTCTCTACGCATCTGCTTTTTTAGATGAACACAATGGATTGGTAGTTCGTCCGGGTAGCACTTACTCAAATCCCAATGCATAAAGCCATTTGAAATCATTTCAAACATATTTTAGCCATGTTTCATCTCTCATTCAACTTCTACTGTAATTATCATACTAATCATAGTAATAACCTTCTCATCCTACTTCTGCAAACAAATATTTTGATCTTCTACTTCTGCTAATAAGCCTAATATGTTGATCGTTAATCCAATAATATCTAGTTTCAGTAAACAAAATAAATTATGAAGTTATTGGGATTAGGTTAAATGCTTCCGGGACATTGTTTCACCTGTCCTATTTAGAAGATAATTTTTTTGGATATTAATTTAGTAAAGTGTATTCAGTTTTATTCATATTGATACAATATAACAAATCAGCATGAAGTATGTCCCTAAGGTCCACCATGCATTTCTGCTAGCTGCTGAAGCTGATGGCATCGACGTTACATTGGTAATATTCGCCTGCAAACTTGTATGACCCATGGCTGATGCGCTGGTCGTTAGTTCACTTCCTTCGGTCAACCCTTCGGCTCCACATCCAGAAACTGTAAAATAATAAACCAATGAAGATGTTGCAAAGATTGATAAATCACATCATAATTAAAACAACGGGATACCAGTTAGCTAATCTGAAACAAAATCGTAATCAGATACACAATAACTATAAATATAAATGAATGTAGCCTAATTATGCATATTACTGTTTAACTCTTGTCATCCATGGCAGTAGATGAAGCTATTTATCTTCCTATGTAGACTTCAAATTTGTTTTCAGTAAAATAATGTTAATCAGTATCCACCAGATGCGAACTGCATTTCCACAACATAATTTCACAAGAACAAAACCAGCTATCATTTGGATAATTCACATTTCATATCTGCAGTTTCAGCTTCTAGAATATTACGAAAACAACTAAACAGGAGCTAATTTTGCATTCGGTCAGAATAACCCGCGCTGTGTCACTGTTCATCACTTTACCTGGCCACATTTTAAGGCGGATTGGCCCATCATACGGACTCTTGAGGGATGAACACTCTGCCCACCGAGACAGTGCAAAGGAACGGCTTTTGTCGGCCTGCTGTTGGTCATTTCTGGTCAACTGTAATTCAAACAATTAACGGCTTAGACATGACATGATCAGCTGATGCGGTTAAAACATGCAAAATCCGTTTGGGATATGCACCAGGCTACCAAGTTTTAAAATACAAAAAATAATTTCATAGCAATACCTGGACCAGGAAAAACAGTGTAGCCTCATAAGTCTGCATTCATAAATAAATTTCGGACAGAGCAGTGTTTGTGGAGAGTGTTCGGAAACAGCTGATGCTATTTGAGTCACCTGTTACAAAGTCTTCAGAAGGATAATTATAAAGATTCAAAGCCTCAAGAGTGACTTCAAAAGTCAACTGAAATATGGAATTTTATATAAAAAAAACTGACTGACTGAATGCTTATGATAATTAATTAAGTATATTTGAATGGACAAAGTGCCACTATACAAATAACACACGGGTAGATAAGCTTACCATACAGCGAAATCGTTCCATGTAGCGTTCGCTGGCGATATCAGTCATTGCAGAGTAGATATTTCCATTCGGGTCAGTCCATGTTCCCATGCATTGAAAACGAATGGCTGTTAAAAAAAACAGAAGCCCACATAAAACTCGTCATGTTGGACCGCAAACATTCATAATCAAAACTGTTTAGAAACAACCTGATAAAAAATGCACGTTATGTCACAAGCTGATAGGAAGCAGGACAGCTTTTGGCCAGGCAGTTTAAACAAGTGTACTGATGCTACGATATATAAATAGGCACATTTTGATTGGAGCGCGGTGGTGTAGTGGGTATGTTCGTTGCCTTGCAGTCAGAAGGTTGCAGGTTCGAATACACGTGTAAGAACCAATTGCTCGGACGCTTTGGCGTGTAACTCCGATGTAGTGTCCGCGCGGTAGCCGGAAGCGCCTCTGAGTAGGTCGTGAAGGGACGCTGCAGAAATGGAGAAATAAAAAATATATAAATACAATAACACGTATAAACACAGCACGTACAATAACAAATGTAGCCTAAAACAGAGGCAAATTAGAAACGACTATAGATGGAAACTGAAATATTAGGGATGCTATGCTTTAAAAATCGTGCATTATGTTACAGACAATTCCACTTCTAATACTAACACAAAGAGATACAATGGTATGCTTCAAAAGAAATAGATACTGCAGAAGACAACATAATTATGAGATCAGGACAACTTACTCTGGTTGAATGACGATGTGACATTGAGACACTTTCCAAAGTACATGTAGAAGACCTGATTGTCAACATAAACGGATTCTGGATCGAAACAAGCGACCGCTGTACTTCCAGGACTGTCACAGGTACCACCACCTCCGTAATTCACTTCATAAGTGAAGCGAAAGTTTCCCTCCAAAGTTTTCTTGCAGTCGACTGTCTGTAGAGTTACCCCTAGAAAAGACATTTTATTTTAAACACACGTTCTCAAAATTATTATGACTTCAGAATTCAACCAAAACAGCAAGAAATACTATTAAAATTGCTAAAAGCAGCAGGAACATTTATTAAGATTTACTCCAAAATCTGACTCTCAAACTAAACTTAAACTTTAATTTATTATATATCCTCAACGATGCCTAATCTGTGATACTCAGAAACCACTAAGCCAAAGATGAAGAGAAAGAGGTTTAGTAAAATCAGAAGTAGGGCCTATTCACTGAGCATTATTAGATTGAAACTCGGACTAAATTATGGGATGATTCTTTGCTCACTGAACATTGTAAGAATATCTGTAGTCGAAGTTATGTTGCTGCAGATGTAGTCTAAGTCAAACCGATTGTCTCCCTGCTGAGGAGTGATACAAGTTGCTAAATAAAGCATCAGAAAAACAAGCTTTTTAAAATACATTCATGCAATCAATACTGTGTTTATGGTAGACAACCAAATTCACTTTCATGTCGCGATCATTGTCATATGAGAACTGGTACGAATATCTGAACGATCAATGCAACAGGTCAATGCAAGCAACAATCAGGACAATTTCAGGATACACCAATTGACAAATGACATAACAAATGTATGCAGGCCAAATTAATATTTCAAATGACTTCAATAGATTCTGGAACACCGCACAAGCTTTTGAATATATCTTTATGGTATATAAAGTCAAACCAACAAAGCAAGAAACAGATCAAAGTAAGCAAAAATGCTTCTCGTCGATGGAAATATCAGTCGAGTTTTACTTCCTAGAAACCTAGAATATTATGATCAACAGTAATGCTGACCGTGGAACGTTATAATGATCACCTCAATTTGTCAATATCCAGAGGGTCGTCACCCATGGATGTGTCATTTCTGGAGCAAAGACACGACACTACTATATTTTTTAAACCATGACTGAATTAAATTAAAATCTTGTGGCATTTGCCACCAGTGGTGCACATCGCAAGAGATTTTAAGCTGGGTTCTTGTATTTGACATCTCATTCAATTGAGAAAACTGAATGTTGAAACTGCCATAGCCTAACTAGCATCAGACAGAAAAATAACTGTTTGGTGTTAGCATTCAGGCATCTAGGCATGAAGATTGAGGTGACTAAATAAAATAATGCTTCTTATAGAAGACATATAAAGACGAGTGCATTGCAATAGATCTAATTATGCTTACACTGCTTGTATTGCAAGATGTTAACTGTTCTGTGATACATCTCAAAACACTGATAACACTTCGTAACTCTGCAAAAACAATACAAAACTAAATCCATATCATTCTACTAGCGTGATAACTGATAACCAATAATATTCTAATATGTAAAAGATGGTACTAATATTACTCATTATACAATCGTAATTTCGGAATTTCTACAGCGCCCAAATAGCGCAGTTGTTGGAACGACGTTATTCAAAACTTAATTAAAATGGAATCAATGGACAAAGGGTCAAAATCCTAAGTTCATCCATGTTAAGGTAAGTGTCGTTTAGAGTTAAAATGGTGATTGAGGTGAGAGGAAGAAAAGGAATCGGAATGGGATAGAGTCTATATATTATGATAAGTAAGCTTAGTGTTTTTAACATTTCTGCAGCACTGTTCAAGAGGCAGGCATAATTGTTGTGAGTTGGCGACTATGTCGATGTCATCGGCAAATCGTAGGGTGTTCACTAGGCGTCCATTGAGATTTACTCCCTGCTCTTCATATCTCATTGCGAGTCCAATCACCGCCTCCAGGATCATGTTGAATAAATCCGCCGATATCCCACACCCTTGCCTGACTCCCACTGTGATCTTAAACCATAGTGCACCTACTTAACCACAAGTCCAGATGAGTTGTTGTGAAGTCCTTTAGTAAACGAACAAAACTTTTGAGAAAGTATGACAGAAAGGAACGAGACAAGGGGACTGCGATGGCGGCGGATTTAATTATATAATAGCCTATATAATATAATCCTATATAATCTTTCAGCTTATAAGCTGAAAGATTTTGTGAATAAGTTAATTCGCAAGAGCCGATACAAAATTAAGAATTCTAACACAATCACAAGACACAGAGAGGACTTAAATAAATCTGGTATGTTGACAAGAACTGCTGTTTGAAAAATTATGCCAAATGATCATAAGCTTACTTGTCGAGGATAAGAATTCTTGCGTCATAATTTCCTTGATCATCGATGGTGTCATTGAAGACGTAAACACCAACGCATTCAGAGTCAGCAATTTTCTCATTCTTCATCTGTTGCGGGTTAATTAACGTGTGCAGTTCAACACCCTGGTCGATTGAATACCAGTCACCCCAAAACTGGGATGGAAATGGGGTTGGACTCGGCTGTTGGCCATCTGCACATGTATCACATCATCTTATTAGAGATCTAGGCATGAAAATTCTCTGACTGCAGACATCTATAATTATACATTATATTGCATAGAATAGATCTACATCTAGCCTATGTAATAAAGTAATGCAATTCTTCAAGCTATAGATACAGTGAAATGGAAATTGGTCACGACAATATTGTGGGGGAAGAGTGGCGCATTCGATGGTTTAACACAGATAAAACGACAGCATTACTTTTTCAATCATTAGCACTCTCTCAGGACTAATGCCATTGAAAACAAGGACCTCCAACAGTTCATTCACATTATCATTACGATCTCGCCTATGAAATGGAAGAGCCAAACGCCGGGTTAAGTAGCGGCAGTAGCATATACACTTGAACAATGGATGTGTCGAAGAAAGAACTGTTAACGAAGTCACTCAGGTGTGTAGAAAACATCATACCAAAAAAAGTCGCTATAGAAATTTTCGTCTCAGCTTTTGCATACGATTTCGCTAATGTAGGCCCTATTACAGCTCAGGTGCGTTTTAATTTTCAATCATGCGTGACCGACTGACCGAGATGATAAAATACACTTAATAGGCCTTTATCAATTACAGATTCGATTAAAAACTTTATTCTTAATCTAAAACATCTATATTTAAAACTTGGCTTTTACCTGTGCCCGTAATCAGAATGGTACATAACACGAGTAAATATTGCTCGAAACAGCTACTCCGCGTTCCCATGTTTCGACGCTGCCTAAGCAAACGATACCTGCTGAAAAACCTACGTGCGCATGTGCTGGAGTGACCTGCTAAGACCTTCATTCAGACAATCAGACCAAACAAGCAGGCGACGTGTTTTGTAGGTATAGGCCCTACTCTAGCACCACCTATCAACCAGCAACCTAAACTCGAATAGCCTACAGAAAATACTTTAAGCCGCAAACCTTTAGGTTAGGCTACTGTAGGCTTAGTTATAGAAATACACGGCAAAGCGGTTTAGAATTCGCGGTGGCATATATTGTTTAAAAAATGGGCGAAAATCACGGCATATTCATAGATTGAAAACAGTCAGACCTTTATTTTGCTGAGATCCGACCAAACAACAATGCTCAATAAGAAAGAAACGGCGAGCGAGCGAGCGAATATGCCTATATGTAGACTGTAGAGGCCTAATGCATAAAAACTAGCCAGCATGAACGTCTTACCTCAAATCAGGTTTTTCCATTTAGCAAAACCTAATCAATGTAGTTATATTAACTAGGTCTAACATCAGGCCCAGATTTAGGGGTGGTCACAAGGTGCGAGTGCACACGGGCCTCCACCACATAGGGGCCTCCACCACAAGAGCAAGAATTTTTACAGACTTTCTAGTATTGTGCACTGCCCACATATACAATATCACACAAATATTTTAAGCAAAGAAACAATAAAAAAACGTGAAAGCATGACAGGTCAGAAGTTAGTTTCTCTTGGTTATGAATTAAGTCATGTCAATTAAGCTTAGTGAATCTTTGCGTGTTTTCTTCTTGGCAAATCCGGTCACCAGATCATCAAATTTAATTTCACGCAGAAGGTTTGCTTCTATGCTCATCAGAGCGATATGGGACAACCTCTCATTGCCTATCGATGTGCGAAGTCTATTCTTAATCAGTTTCATTTTGTTCCGCAGTACGGTACAGTTACTGACCATGAGCGCTAGATACATGCAGAGTCCTATCTCCACATTAGGAAATTATCCCTGAACGTGTTTACTGATAGATGAAATTCTCGAGAGAGAGACATCCAGAGCTTGCTAATCTTTGAATGTTTCCACAAAGTCAACAAACTGCACAAGCTCGTCTCCAAAGCATTCATCGAGGTCATCTTTGTAGGCCTACACCTCAACAAGATTTGATGCTGCTGCCTGTATAGTTCTTGTGATGACAGTACGTATAGCCTACAGTTTGCGTAGGAAGCCAAACCGAGACGAAACACGCTCGTACGCACCAAACCGGTGTTGCAAAGCAGCAACAAACTGATCAATGACTGGTAGAAAGTTCCGTAGGACCTATTCGAAATTTATCTGACGGTGTCAGCTCCGTCTGCAGAATAGTGTGACGAGGTTGGTCGAGTGGATCAAGGCGCACGTTACGTTGCGTTCTCACTTTTGAATGTAATCTGCCGTTCCAGATTTCTCGATCCCTTCTTTTTCATACTCCTGGAAGCAATCTCGCTTGGATTCAATGAAAGTCTTCAGTAATCTTACCAGGGCAACATCAGAGTGTATATCCAACTTGGGATCCTGCAGGATCTTGCTGGTGGCATTGGCTCTTTGTAACAGGTCATTCCAGAAGACAGCGTAAATACCGGTCTCAAGCTGACACAGTCGCTCTGAAAGTCCATCAACGCCGGTCTGCCAGCTCAGTGGATGGATGGGAGTACGGAGGAAAGGAAGGATATAGGAAGGATGGATGGATGAATGGGTGGGTGGGTTGAAAGGTGGATGGTTTTCGGTCATCTATACATAGACCTAATGCACTGCAGATATAAACCTAATTAGAAACTTCAAGCAACAGCTATATATGCAACCAGTTTTATAGCATAGGCTACACAGTACACATGTACATGTGGTATACAGCCTAAACTTTCTATTTTGTAAGGCCTAGGCATATCCTGCTGTTAGTTGTAGGTGAGGCGCCCTTGTAACGGCATTGCTGTGGTACGCGCCAATAAAATTGCATTTTTTAAAAATTATCCTATGTCCATTGGGCCTCCACCACAGCGGTGCACATGGGCCTCCACCAAAGTAAATACGGCCCTGTCTAACATATTACATGCATCAAAGCAGTAGGCCCTAATCATTGACGCTCTGTTAAGTGCCACTCTATTGCGAGACAGTCGTCTCGTAGGCTATAGGCTTATGCCTATAATAGGTTAGTTAGTGCCTACTATAGTGTTTACAATACAAAAGTTTCATAATTATGTTGAAGATAATTAGGCTAATTGAACAATAATTCGCCGGCTTTCTGTTTCTGTCCGATTCGAGGTTCTCATTCTAGTGCTAGGTCTCAGTTTGGTCTTGATTTGAAATATCTTACAGATCCTTTCGCTGCTACGTTACAGCGCCCACTTAGGCCACCTGACCGTCTTGACTAATAGTGTTTTGTTACCCATGTCAGGACTGTTAGGACTCAATCAAGACCTTTCGTCTGCACAATGAAATAGATTTTCTCACCATTATATCTGGTAGTAGGTTTTACATGTAACGCCAAGTTAGGCCTGTTAACCGTAAAACTTCGATGCAAATTTGACAAAATCACCCAATATTATCCAAAATCACGGCACTTATTTATGGCATTTAGGGAAATTCACGACAATCACCTCACTTTCCTCAAATGCCGAAACAGTAAATTTTCTACTAAGCTCATCCCCACAGTTAAAAAATTATGATGAACGGTTAAATAAAGTGGCGTGTAGGCTATCTTAGACTTGGTTGGAGTTGGTGATTTAAAAGCTGAGAGTTGGAAGATTTGTAGCGATCCATGGTTTTGACACATTTGATCTAAATAGTCGATAGTCTAAACTACAAATTTATCTAATAAGCTTAGTATTTGAAACTTCAAGTTAATTAACCTCATTTAGAACAATAGTTATTGAAGTTCAAACTACAAATCAATAAATTCACACAGAAGTAAATTCAGATGTCAAACTAAGAAACTTGTGAATATCAGTAAAAAGTTAAAACCTCAAGTTAGCAAAGTCATACGATGATACGATAGCAGCTAGTTCAAATTAATGAAGCCAACAAACGTAGGCTATGTAACAGCAGTAAAAACGTCGAGCTAATAAACTCAGCTAAAAAGCCTCAAACTTTGAACTAACAAACTCAGACAACTGTCAGTAGTTCAAACTATTCTTAAGTCTTAAAAGATAAGATATTTTGTTTCTCTGACAATTCTCGGCCGTTTTTGTTCTAAATATCACAAAAAGTTTAATCCATCTTAAAATTTCAAATTGTCTATGCCTATTTGTCCGTTTTTGCCTTTTTAGAAGCAGGCTTCTTCTTTCTCGTTCTTGGTTTTATTCCGCGAAATTTGCAGCTCTGGCAGACTTCATGAATGATCACGTCTGGCTGCTTGTCCTCGAGCATCAACGCACTGCCGACGCCGACTCTGCTGCTGCTGCTGCTGCTGCTGCTGCTGATATCGAAGCCACAGTTGTAGCAAACGGCAGGAAACTTGCGTTCACGGCTGAAATAGTGGTTGTTCACTTCCTTCGAGCAGTCTGTCAGCTGCTCCACAGCCAACGGCTGCAACAGAATTACTGGCTACTGAAGACGTTGCGAAGACATATTTTACAGCTAAGTGGATTTCGGTGAATTCGGTCTTATTAATTCTTTGACAATCTGATTGAGTTATAAGGTTATTTCATCGCTCGCTTATCATTCAATAGTGCTTAGAGCCGAGTGCAGCAATAAATAAATAAATAAATAAATAAATGAAGCAATCAACCAACCAACCAATCAATCAATCAATTTTTTTCAAAACATCAGGCTAGCCGGAACTGCACGTTACATTTAGCAAGTTATTTGAAGGTTTCATATGGGTGTTCAGATTTTATGCCACAACTAATCCTAATAGGTTTATCAACATAATAAATTTTAGCGTGATCTTGTCATAGGAATTTGTCACAATATGTTTTTAATTGAAGACTATAGAGATGAAGCTGCGATTATATCATAGAGGCAGAGAAGACAAATCGTTCTAGTATAAAATGCAATGAATAGAAGAATTTCATATTCTTGAGTTTTCCTAACAGTAGTTGCAATTAGAAAATAATTTATATTAAATCGTGTCATCCAGTGCAAAACGTACTTGAGTGGGAAAGAGATTTCCTCCACAGCGGAATGTAAGAATGCCTTTCAAACCGTTCCAGCTTTCTTGATCGTCTCTCGATAGTTTCTTGCTGGTGTAGACACATCTATAGCCAAGCATAAATAATCATCGCCTTTATCATCGTCATCATCATCGTCATCATTGTCATCGTCTTCATCTTCTTCGTCATCATCATCGTCGTCGTC
Organism: Lumbricus rubellus; assembly: GCA_945859605.1. Classification (NCBI taxonomy): domain Eukaryota; kingdom Metazoa; phylum Annelida; class Clitellata; order Crassiclitellata; family Lumbricidae; genus Lumbricus; species Lumbricus rubellus. The sequence continues at coordinate 21,571,386 of OX243813.1, read as the reverse complement.
GTCGTCGCCGTCGCCGCCGCCGCCGCCGCCGCCGCCGCCGCCGCCGCCGCCGCCGCCACCACCACCACCACCACCACCACCACCACCACCACCACCATCATCATCATCATCATCATCATCATCATCATCATCATCGTCATCATCGTCATCATCATCATCATTATCGCCATCAGCAGCAGCAGCAGCAGTAGCAGCAGCTCCTGTATAAACAGCTATGAAACTCATCTTTGCCAGTTATACTATTATTTTTTTAATTCATTATTATTACTGACATGAAGGATAATAATAATAATTTTTTTATATTCTTTAGGGTCGAGCATCCTTGTATTCACTATGTGGTGACTATGACAACCGTCGTCGTTAGAGACCAAGCCCCGTGTCTTTAGTGATAGATATCATCTGACCCGATCTAGCAAACGAAGCAAACTTCTTCAGCCCTTTAGAGAAATTTCTTTAAAAAATTAGTTGAACCAGTTGTACCTTGGTTTACGACAGTTAATGCACCGAACGAAATCACGCAGATTGTGAATTGTCATCTTCAGTGCAGGAGGAGCAGGTTGCAGAGGGCTTTTCGTCTCTGCTGCTGCTGCTGCCTCTTTCTTCTTCTTCCGCTTACGGGTTGCTTCAGTATTTGGAGGCGTAACAACAGATGGAACTGCTGACGAACCTAATAGAACATCAACAAATTATAAGTCAGCTAAGAATGAACTATATATATATATATATATAGTTCATTCTTAGCTGACTTATAATTTGATAGCAGAGGTGTAGAGAGGCAGCAGTATATATATATATATATATATATATATATATACTGCTGCCTCTCTACACCTCTGCTATCCATGATCAATTTTACCTAATTATATACACTATACAGTCTTATAACCTTATAATATGTAGGCCTATGATTGTGTTCCTATAATATATATTATGAAATATGAAAGGCATAATTGTGCACTTTCAATAAATGACCGGGAGCACATAATACTGTAAAAACGTGTGAATTTCAGGAACATGGATCTCCGTTTGCAGTTGTACATAATGAGTCATATTCCTATAATTTGTGACGGTGATAAGAAAAATTTCAGCATTTCAGGTGATGTCCTATTTCTCTGATACATAATTGACTTAATGGTAGACATAGTCTAAGTTTACTGTATGATGTAAGTTACTGTGAAATCTGGCAAAGTGGAATACCTGATAATAATAAAATTATGCAGTCACTGTGCTCCTGAAAGCAATATCAGGGAAGAGACAGATGTTTGCAAATAATTATTTTTTTTGAAGTTACATGTCGTATAGGCCTATATTGCAAGGCTGCATCTGTTTTGTAGCAGAAAGTCCCGCCATACGGCAACCAGCACTTTGAAACATTGCTCATTCACTAAAATTACTTTGCTCAGTTATAGATTCCACTTCATGCCTTACCTGAACATGAGGCAACCACAGAAGGAGTGATGCCAGAATCCGAATACTTGGAAGGAAAAGGAAAAGAAAATCCTCCGACAGAACCAGCTAAAACGAAATTTGTTCAAAACTTCTCATCGGGTCAATTATGGCTAAAAAATATTTGGTTGATTGTGGCTCATTTGCTAATTATGGCTCATTGGTCTATTGTGGCTCATTTGTCAAAATTAACATGTCTCATCGTTTAATTAATGTACGCTCATTGATCAATTATGGTTTATTTGAGCCAGCAATTGGGTGTTGGAAAGTACAATGGCTGAATAAGAAAGTCATCCGATACGATTTATCCAGTTCAAATTGTTTCTTTGCAAATAGACATAATTTACACTAAAAATTCTAAAATATAATATTTGCCAATGTCTTTCTGTCAATGGTGAAATTAAAAACCGTCAATGGTGAAATACAAATTACAGTTAGTGCATACTTTCTTGAAGATTCCATGGCTCTGTTTCGTTTGTAAGCTATCACTTAAAATCAAATAGGCTATTCAAGCCGCTATTGGTCTGCTCAAATCTGTGGAATTTGTTTGGCTTTAGATGTCTAATTATATTTTTCATAAAAAATATCGTGAATTTTTATTCAGATGAAACTTTTATCAAAGACCTCCGAGAAGCATATGAAAAGATTTTACAGAGGAAGATGTTGCGTAGGCTACAACGTCTCTGGTTATTTTAGGCCTTTGTAAGTTTGTAATCACCGATCAGGTACAGACATATTTTGAAATTCTGCAACATATTTCTATATCCTTAATCTTTTGCCCGTTTGCCCCGAGAATATCCGCTGAAAACGGGCTTACAATTTTAAAATGAACGGGTAAAGGGTTAAGTAATAGGGTGAACTAACATAAAGGCGGACACTTTTTGTTCTGACCGACGCCACACCGTGACGGAAAGTCATATCTAGAAAATTTAACGTGTGCTGTATAGCTTATCATCTCATTCAACTAATGCGGTCAGTTAGACCTGGATAATTTTATATTAACTCGACCAGGAGTGCGTCAAGTACTGCGAGCTGACTAAATTTGACTTTTCGGTTTTCAGTTAAAGCTGGACACTTTAGTTGGCAAACTCGGACAACATAATATGCCTATATATGATCTTATGTTGTTAGAGTCGGACAATCAATAAACTGAACAATTTGTTGTTAAAGTCGGACACTCTATAAACTAAACAATTTTCACTTATGCGACCTTATGTTGATAGAGTCTGACAATCCATAAACTAAACGATTTTCAACAAGATCCGTGCCTAATTTAGGCTAACTGAAAGATAGCATTTAACATTGAAAGTAACTTAAATAAAATCAACCAAATGTCAGTATAGGCCTGCCTACATTCAATACAAAGGTTGCACTAAGGGGTCTACTAAATGTTCAGTCCGCCACTGTATTCATTCCAGCAATGTTTGTAGGGCCTACAGTTGACAGAACATCTACTAAGAGCAGTTTGCAACTCGGTGAAGGCTGTAGCAACCTTAGTGACCTAAACTAGGCCTACTATGGGGCCTTCGTAACAGAAGACTTATGCATCAGACGAGCATGAAAAACGTAACTGTAAGGCAGGCATATACACTACATAAACTTGACTAATGGATAGATCCAAGAAAAAGTCGAAAAGAACATGAACTTTTCTAATATCTGAAACATTCCTTACAAGTAAACATATAATAATCATCATAATAAGCATTAGCGTGGACCTCTTTTTGTTAAAGTCGGACACATTTCAGCAGGGTGTAATAATTTTGTCCGACTTTAACACCCGCATATATGTTAAAGTCGGACAGCAAACAGCTCTAGTTTCAACCATGAGATCAATTCAATATCGCTCAAACAAGTTACGCAAAAACATATATTATGCTGTAATCTGTCGAGGGGGGGGGAATTGAAACTCTTCCTCTTCAGCAATTAACATTGTCATAAACCCTTAGCAGTGAAAAAGGGGCTTCACTATGTCAGATTTTAAAACTCTAGAAATTGACATGCATCGAAAAGAGGCGACATCTTAAAATTAAGTCAACGATCCCTTGAAGGTTGTGAAGTTTTAATCATTAGATGGACCCTCTGCAAATACAATAATATGAAACAGCCATTTGGTGATCGAAGTTTCTTCTGCGTGGGAGACCGGCAAAATTTTTGTCCGACTTTGCCTGATGTCCGACTTTATGTTAGTTCACCCTAGACCTTTTAAAATAGAAAATCCAACGGAGTTTGAAGCAATGTCTCTGACTCTTCTAGGAACTGCATCAATTTTAATTTGCAGTTATTTACGTTGAAACTATTTCCTATAGCGATCTTGGTTACGTTATAATGATGAATTCATCACAAGCTGAATAAATCAAAAACAGCTTACGTTCTGTTTTTAATTCATGGGTGTGCAATGTACGCCTAAGAAAGGTGTTTCTTCCACTTTCCGTTGATAGTTCAAGCAGTCCAATGGCCAGCGATGCCGTGATGATGTTCACTGTGCAGTTCAGATTGACTTCCGGCATCTCAACTGGTTTTTGATCAACGACCAACTCCTAGAATGTGCAACATTCCTCTAAAGTCTAAACTTTAGCTCTCTGGTGTCCAATCCAAGTTATAGGCTAATCTCTCGATTTACTCAGCTATTCTGCTGTTTCTGAACCCGTAAGATGACGCTGGTGAAGTCTATGAGCGTCACCTTGCTTGTGTTTGACTGGAACATGTATTTCAAAGTTGGCAACAGGGCCGGATTAAGGCATGTTCAACATGTTCGGCCGAACAGGGGCCCCACACTTTGCACACTTTAGGGGCCCCCCACAAATGCGGGGGAAAGAATTTGAGCAAATTTCGACGAAAAACCACAAATTTCCCGAAAATTTCGCCAGATGACTAAAAAAAAGGTCATCAACTTTTTTGGCGGATGAAATGGTATGATTTTCCCGAAAAATTTTCATCCGCAAAAATTTCCCGAACAGGGCCTCCACATTGCTTAATCCGGCCCTGGTTGGCAAAACCACTAATTGTGCTGGCCAATTGCAATTGTTAGCTTATTTTCACCTTATTGTATTGAACATTCAACTCATCACAGCGCCATCAGTAGCCTACTACCGATTGTAAAGAGTAACGAGAACAGACCATAAGCATAGCCAGATATGTCTGCGTACCGATTCTGCCTTTCTCTTTTTATCGATCAGCTTCTGTCGGGCTTCGTCCAGCTTCAGCGTCTGCTGTTGATATAATTCATCCAGCTGTTCAGCAGTTCTCGATTGAGATTCGTTTATTGCACTCCTCAAATCATCATACTTTCGGAAGATATCGGACTGTGCACACTCAAGCCTAAAGCAAACCATGTAGTAAATGTAATATCAAATTCCCATATCTTTTGGATGAGCTCGCGCTAATACGCTAAGTAAAGAGGCTAAGTCAAGGCAGTGACTCCGCGAAAAAATAATTTGCTCTTGTAAGGAATCTAAAAACACAGGTAGGCGTTAAGTAGTTAGGCCTACCAAACAATAGATAGGCCTACATAAGCAAATTATCATTATGCTGCTTCTATTAACAGTAAACTTATTTGTGTAATTAGGACGTTTTGCCTCTCTGGTGAGCACAAATTCATTACATAGATCTAAGTGTAAATGTTACGGCATGAATTCAATCACCAAAAAGCTCTTCTAATGTGTGCTATTATGTAGAAAGATTAGGACCATAATAATGATTTAATGTCACAATTGAAAAAGAAAGAACTTACTGCTTATCAAGATGTTTCTGTAGTTCATCAATTTTGTTCACATCCTGCTCCAGTGATTTAATATGACTGAAAGTAAACATCAAGGTTCATTTAGGCTAATCGCTTCATGTTTTCTTTTTAGGTAAAATTGCACGTAAACTGTTCTAGAAAGACTCCACTCAAAAGTTGGAGATAACTTAAAGCTGCGTCAGAGAGATTATGTTCTGTCCAATCCTGCTGTTCTACCATTGTTTGCTGACTATCGTAACCTCGAAATTTCTAAAGGGCCACTCGACAGTCAAGCTAAGGATAATCCACTAGCGCTTCGTCTAGTCAGGACCGAGGTTCTTTTTTAGAATTATAGATGCAATGTTGATTGTCTACAAGGATTGTCTTTAAAAGAACTTTCCGAATCCACTTCCATCAATAATGATACGATTACGAGAACGTGGACAGTTAACGACTGCAAATCTTTCGGGTTGAGGTTTTAGACAAGACTATTGCCTGACACTTTGCCGTACGGTCTCTAACTTGGCCTATAGGGGTCTTTCTTATAATAGCGATATGAGATGTCAGCGTAAAGTGAGCATATTTTTAGGAAATCTAATACAAATACAAAGTTGCGTTGATTCTGCAATCTTTGTCTGTCTTTAGAAGCATTGTTTCCCTGTGTAATTATACATGAGCTGTAAGACTTCTTAACTGTTTTTAAAAATGCAGAGGTGTCAAAACAATTGCGTTTTGCTGTACTTACTCGTTAATGAGTTGAAAGGGACTGCGCTTTTCTGCACCAAAAGACTGAAATTACACAATTTGAATTAGGCCATTGACCGAAGGCTGATAATATCGAGTAAATTTTCATAACTTGCAGGCAAACGACTATCTTACTTCTGGTTTCGATGCTGAAAACTGAAAAACATTAGGCCTATTATCTACTTTCAAATAGATCATCTACGGCAGTCTTTCTTGATCAGTTTTTTACCTGTATAGTTTATACACAGGCTTACGAACGACCTATCTTATCCGTGCTCTTTGATTTAGCATCATTATTGGTACCTGGTACGGAAATATCGTGCATACATGTAGATTTCCCCGACCCGTCCTTTAGCATAACTTTTGCATCTGACTATATCTCTCAATTTTTTGAAAATAATTGACAGTAAATAATTGACAGTAAAAGTCAGTTAATATTTATGAATTCTACTTAAATAGGCCCATTGGTATGAACCAAGACCATGATGATGCACAAATCAACCAAAGCGCGTCAGTTATAGAAAGAACATTAAGGAAATCAAAATCAAAGCTGACCATGTTCACCCGTGTAACGCCGTCTTTTCGCAAAATGTCGGTTCACCACTAAGCATATAGGCACTAGGACTTTCGGATCTGATAGGCCTACCAGCGGTTCAATGGTTGCACGAACCGTATAGGCCTACACTAAGTCTAAAATGTTATCGAGTCAACACACGTCTACTAATCGATTGAAGAGTTCTTAACCTTCTCTCCAATATTAACCACGCACAGCATACATTGAACTCGTGTCAAATATTTGTAGGCCTACGATAAGGCAGGGCAAGATGAACTAACAGTATGCTGTATACAGGCTTGAAGTATGCTTTAGTAGGCCTATAATAGATCATGTCCCAGTTTCTAAGTCGGAATACTGAAAAATTCACAGAATTTGTTGTACCAAATAATTATAAAATATGTTCATTGGATATCGTCACTAGTTTCAGTCTAAGCAATTATTATTTGCATGAAAAAAATTGCAAACTTGAAATGTCAGCCATGCATTAGCCAACTGCTGTAGGCTATACAATGTTATAGGCCTACGTGCGTTGGCATGTGTAGTTTTGTGTACCCTTTGGCTCAACTTCTTCCTGTCAATGTAAATTATCTAGATTCTGTTCTGACAATACTTTTTTATAGCCTACTTCCGCAATATAACTGTCCTGTTTTTAGACTTTAGAGCTAAGGTTTTATTGCTTTTAAAGTAGCCTACGTACCGGACACGACGCATAGAGCCTTTCAACTTTCTATTGTTAAGCAGTGTTGAATCTAGTCCTCTGCCTTGGGGGATTCGGGTTTCATACGGGAGAGGGGAAGAAAAGTCTTTTGACTGAACATATGGGGCGGAGCGCTGGGCCGACGACGACATTTTTGACGACTTTTAAAAGTAATTAAATGATAAATGATAAAAAATTATGAGAAAGCTGCCGTTTCCGTTACAGAAAAACCTGATGACACATTAACACAATCATGTCCCAAAAAATTATATGCATGAACACAAGCCCGCTCGCTTTTTCTGGGGGGAATTCCTACACATTGACTTTCTGGGTGGGGGTGGGAAACGGTACGTATTTGCATGTACACAATACCTCGCGATTTTTTCTGGGGAAATCCATTCCTTAGTGGGAACTTCCCCACCCCCAAGACGACTAAATTAAACACTGATTGCTAAGAAGCGCCAACTGGAAGCTTTAAGCTTTCTAATGCTCAGAAACACCAATAATGGCTGGAACTGTTCGGCTCTCCGGTGATCAGAAAAGCCACTTCTTTAGCACAAATGATTGACATACATGTAGGCCTAGATATGTCTTCGCATGCCTCAATGCCGGGTCTATATGCATTTCTTTCACAAACCAAAGTAGAAGACAGAGATAAAGGAGTAGGCCTATACATACAGAGGCGTCACACTTCTGTTATCAACTCCATTGCTAATTGTGGGCATGCATGACACTGTACATAATAGATATTAGATAGCGGTCATGCTCAAACAGGTTGTGCTCACATTATTATATTGACCTATCGAAACAGTTGTTACATGCACGAACACCTGAAGACAAGTCGGCGAAGTTTAGAAAGCCTCTTTCTCTCTAGTGATCCATATCAATCGCGCGTTATAAGTTACCATGTACAGAGTGGGCATAAAAAGTAATCCCCAAAGATTATTTGTCAATATCTTGGCCAAAGATAGGAATGTTTCAAATCAAGTTCTACGCGCTAATTCATATCTACGTACAATAGCCAAATTAATTAGCTTGATATTGCTTCATACCTTGTGTTCATTGTGTCCGCGAGTGCTCACACTTATTCCTAGTCTCTCTGTAAAGTTCTTGATGGCCTTGTTGATGAGTTCCAGAGGTAAGTTTCCCCCATACCAACTCCAATGCGACCATCAATTCTCTGATCACACTTGGTTTTGGCCGCAGACTATATGGTATTTATCCGACATTGCTCTCCCCACTTGATAATCCGTAGATGAAAAAAATGGGAGGTTATTGGTTCTTCTCAATGAAACCAAAACAATAATATTGACGTTGAGGCGATATCCTTTAATAAACGGCATATTTCTTAACTCTCAATTTAATTAAATCGTAATTTCTCCGCTCTCACTGTTTATCAATTAAAGTGAGTGGTAATTCTACATATAGTTTTAGCTCCAAGACCCTGCTCGTGAAGTATCTGAATACACGTTTTGTCTGGCATTGAAGCCTTGGACGTTGTAATGTCAGAAATTTTAATTTTATTGCTTTAATACCAAACATTTGATTCTAAAAATTCTTCATTTGCAACTTCATAGTCATCTTGCTACACGATGTCACAGTGACGTGCAGCTATGCTGGTAGGCGTATACATGCTTCTTTTCTTAATAGTAACACTAATGATTAGCCTATCTTGCATATCAAGTTCATTTGATGACAATTATTTGAGATGTGACTTAATCAAATCGTTTTTTGTTACTTTTTTGCGTTTCGCTTTTGGATCGTCAAAAACAGTGGATGGGCTCACTAAAGTGATATAACTTTTATTCTGTTTCAAATATTGTAGATATGAATTACCTTTACGACTGTAAAACTTGATTTTGGCAAAAACCCGTATGGGATTACTTTTTTGGCCCACCCTGTATATATTTGCATGTCTACCGCTTGAGAAAGCGAAACAGACGCTTAAGGCCTTCTTAGGCCATATAGTCTATAGGTATCAGTAAGCATTATAACAAAATAGCGACAAGTTTCGTGCTCAAACCTATTTGGTTTTTGTGATTTGTAGTCAAGTTGTTGACACCGCAAAGGCAAAAGAATTCACGTTAACAATGAAGTTTGTTGTATTGTTTCAACCGCTAACATAGCCAAGCGAATGGCTTCTACTTGTTCGAAGAAATTCATCATGATATTGAAGACTAATTAAAGCCAAAATAATACAAAAATAGTTACACCCGAAACTCTTTGCTTTCGATATTTTGCAAGCTTCAAATAGCCTCTGACTGCATTTGCCTCTTACTAAGGCCTGGAAACATAGGCCTATGGATCAGGTATTTAGTGCTGGGGGAACGGGGGGGGGCAAGTTGGCAGGGACAACAGTTTTTTGCACCTTATTATCTTCGATTATGCTAACAAAGTTTAAATCAGGCATTAAAAGATATTCTAAGTTTGTCAAAAGGGAACTTAGAAATTTTCTGAAAGTCAACCAACTTGCCCCGGCCTGCGGCAAGTTGGTTATTTGCTTGGGACAGTCAAGTTGGCTGACAATATAAATCACGGTTTTTCATTCAAATGAAGAAATGAATGAGCACGTTTAGGGTTGGAAGTACCACAGCGCTCCTAGCGAATCTGTCGGTAATCGCTGACACGTTGATCAACAGAAGCGATTATCAAGTCTGAAAAACAACAGAGGCAGATAACCAAAACCAAAACCGAACTCATGCATGATAAGTATTGCTGTGCACCGTGATTATCACACTATCAAAATCTTGCAGAACATGATGAAAAATTATATTATATAGGCCCTATTATAGGCTGTAGTGACCATAGTTGTAAAAAACGTTTTTTTCCGTTTTTTATTCTCTCCCAAAAAACGTGGTTTTTTTCTTTTTTTATTTTTTCCATCGTTTTTTATCGTTTTTTATTTTTTCTTTATCTTTATTTATACATTTATTTTCTATTATTATTTTCCTTAATTTGAATTTTTTCTGATATTTCTTATGTTTACCGCCAACTCTCAAGGATCCAGCTAACTAAAGTCATTATTTCATCGTTTAACATCGTCATTTAAGAGATAGCCTACATGTAGTAGGTTCCTAATCAAGATTTTCATTGTTAAAATGCAGTTTTGGATGTAGCAAAGTCAAATTATTTTCCGTTTCCGTTTTTTATCGTTTTTTTGTCGTTTTTTATTATTTTGAAAAAAACGTCGTTTTTTACCGTTTTTTATTTCGTTTTCATCGTTTTTTACATCTATGGTAGTGACGATACTGTGGAGATGATCTTTGATGACAACGTTCGTGTCAAGCTGCTTTCGATGGCTGCTTCGCTGACCTAGCCTAGAAGCGGATGATGCGCGCTGGAAGCCTACTAAACTTATTCTTCTGACGACCGCCTGCATGCACAAAGTCCGCAGTCCCGAATCCAGGCAACTTCCTCGTTAGTGACGGTGAAAGCGCTAGAGAGTAATTACCTGAAGCACATGGCGTGATCGGAACTCGGAAGGTTTTTAATACAATGTCATGGCTATAATTGTTGACTTTTCTTTTCTCAAAAAATAGAATATGCAAGCGTCTAAATATTCACAATAGCGATGATTAATTAAATCCTCTCGAAAGCGTTTTAACAATCTGCATGATGTAAAAGTCGTTAATAACAAAAACATGTTAATTACATGTATAATTGAACAGAACTTAAATACCCGGTAGCTACATGTACGTATACAGAAGAACCGCCATTGGTGAGTTCCTGAAGAACTAATCAATTTAATGATGATGATTGACATCGTGCTTGTTCCTGAGTCGTTTATCATAGGGTCATCTTCTCTTTATCACCGAGTCTGTGGAGGTAAAGGTTGCTCCTCCTATAGGGCTGGCAACTCAGAAGTATATTATGCGCTTCTATGAAATAATCACGGCCTGTATCAATAATTCAAGAACTTTCTTGGCTTTGGCTGTCTATAGATTATAACCTTAATCCTCTCACCACTGAAGAGTCCACTTAAGCCGTCTCATGCACATGCATGGCTGCGATAAAAGGCGTCTGAACACTGTTCAAAATACACAGAAACAACGGCGAAAGATAGAAATAACTCCAAGAAGGCATTACTAGATCGCATAAAAAACGGACAAAAGCAAATAATTATATTGTCGAGCAAAAGCGTACATGACTATAAGTAGGTAAGTACATGTATGTGCTTTATTGAACCGCCTCCAAACGCACTGCGGGAACATTATATGAGAACAGAACAGAACATATAGCATGTACATTCATTCAAAATAGCAGTACAGCTGATAAAAACCGCAACGCCATAGAAAATATTCAGCCATTTTGACCGCACTATAATAGGCTACAAGTCCTCGTCATCAGTTGCAGCCAAAGCGACCGAGAAAGAGATTGCATGCAGTTAGGCCTATAGCTTGAGAGATAGACATCAAATAATATGCCCATGAAATAGTTATCCATGGCTGTTGAATTCGAAACCTCTCGACAAATACCCATAACCCAAGGAAGTATAAAAGCAGATGAAGTAATTGATCGAGAAAGTATTTCTCAGTATTCAATCTGCAGTAATTCTCCGAATCGCCGTTATCATATCGCTTCCTGAATGGTCTCCTTATCTGCTCCGCAAGTAGTTGATTGCGTGTAGTAACTCGCCGCAATGACGGCTCTTTCTGGTCGAAAACCGCCAGAATTTAGAGTGGTACTACAGATTATACCTGCTTGAAGGCTGCATTGTCACAATGCTTCAATCGCGACGTTTGTTCTCGGCAGTTGACTTTGGCTTCTATCGAACACAGTCCACACGTTAAATTTCTCCACGCATGCTCAAATCAGTATGAGAATTGTGGAAAAATAATTGGGGGTTGCCTATGATAAACTTGAAATTGGGGTATGAAAAACATACTTTAACATGGGGCTCTAAGAAAGACTGGGGGTTGAACCCCACAACCCCCGGCAATTCTCACCCTGGCTCAAATCCTTTTATTCGAACTGTGGCCTAAACAAAAACGGTGGCCTGCTATGTGCATTCTAACCAGATACACGCATTACAAGCATAGCGACGTCCGACTATAAGTTCTTGTTTTATTTCCCTCCTACCGGTGACCGGACAAAATGGTAGCGGACAAAATGGTACGGACAAAATGGTATGGACAAAATGGTATTGGGACAAAATGGTATTGGACAAAATGGTACGGACAAAATGGCACGGACACAATGGTATGGACAAAATGGTATGGGACAAAATGGTACTAGGACAAAATGGTATGGACAAAATGGTGCGGACAAAATGGTATGGACAAAATGGTAGCGGATAAAATGGTACTAGGACAAAATGGTACGGACAAAATGGCGCGGACAAAATGGTATGGACAAAATGGTATGGACAAAATGGCACGGACAAAATGGTATGGACAAAATGGTACTTGGAGATAAAGATTCTTAGACTTAAACCATTTCATACATTTAAAAAATCTATGTTGTGACCCTTCAAAAAACCAACTCATTAACTATTCTCTATCACTCTCTCCCCTTCCTCTGTCTCTATACATGTATATAATATTTAATTATATGTAATTCTAATCAGAAGGGTTTAAATTAGTGTGACATGGGGCGTAAGCTAAGCCGTTTTAAGGTCCAGACACGCGAGACTCGTGCCTATAGTGCCCCACGCAACATTGTAGTAGTCAGCAGTAAACTACTAAACTAATAAGTTAAAAAATGACCCACATGCACATTGCACATAGAAGGCACGAATGCAAACCTCTATATGCCCCTATCTGAGACAGACAGATTGAGGCGGAAATCGGGTTTACGTTCAGTGTTCAATCTAGGCATCTCCCGAGCGGGTATCTCCACCCATATGTGACTACTCAAAATAGTTTACCAAATAATAAGAGTTTTTAGTTGCTATTTAGATAATATTGTATTACACGAACTCTAATAATATACCGTGACGTTATTTATTAAATTATATGATGGTGACAGAATGGTCTCAGAAGAGTGGACCTTGCGAAGGCCCGTGTAATAAACCCTGAGCGGATTATTCAACTTTAACTTAAGCCGTACCGGGGTAAGTCGAAAATCGGAGCACTGGAGCAGGTCGCATCAAGGTCGTGGGATTCACAGATCTACAGTATAGGCAGGCCCTAATAGAAATAAAGATGTATCCTAGAGCATTCCAACGAACTTTGCTAGGTCACAGGCCAAAACGTTTCAGATAAAATATTTCCTTTGCCGCGACCTATATGGTAGGGTAGCGTCAGCACAGTTTTGCGGTCGTTATAGGTCTATGTCATAAGCTATATTTCATACACCAAAATGAGAACAATGTCGAACAATTCAATCCCATTTTATCTGTGCCACTTTCTCCATACATTGTGTCTTCTGTGTTTTCTCATTGTGGGCATCTGCATATAAGTCAAACCTCTCGAGTATTCCAGGGTGAGAATTGCCGGGGGGGTTGGGGGGGTTCAACCCCCCAGTCTTTCTTGGAGCCCCATGTTAAAGTATGTTTTTCATACCCCAATTTCAAGTTTATCATAGGCCAACCCCCCCAGTTATTTTCCCACAATTCTCACACTGGAGTATTCTTATCCTCCAAAAACGGGCAATACGATTTGTTGCAAAAATCCCTTATGGAGCCCACACAAAAGCAGAATTCTTAGCTCTAAAAATACTACCACCATATCAAATAAGGCAATTTCAGATTGGAATATTTATGTATCGATATACCCATAATCAACTACCAGCTACCTATTGAGATTAGGCCTGTCTCAAATTCAGCGCTGATATATTATCGAGAGCGTTGCTTAAGAAATACTATCTCTTTTTATGTTCCCTTTGCCCGCACTAATACAAGGCTCACATCTATAAAATATAGGTCTATTGGACCAAGAACATGGAATAGTAGGCCTATTCCTTTTGATATTGGCTCCCTGCCGTCTCTTCGTCTATTCAAACGGGTTTTTCTGCTTACATCAAACAAGGAATGTAAACCTCTAGCAATCTGGGGAAATACTGTTAATACACCTTCATTTGGGAGTGTGCATTTTTTCTGTGCATTTGGTTCCGTGTATGTGACTGCACTAACTTTATTTCACTCTCCTAACTCACCTTTTTTGTTTTGTATATATTATGCTAGTTAAGAATTTATTGTTCATGAAGCTGCTTTATTTTCCAATCGGCCGTGCTGCTTATTTATAACTTAATTTTTCTCAGGTGGCCCTGGCTAGTGGGAGCTTTGGCCCCTTTTGGGTCTCCTGGGTGAGCTTTTGGGTCTCCTGGGTGAGCCAACAGATTAGATGACTGATGTATAGGCCCTATACTATCTGTAATGAATGAGTTGGTTGCCGAATAGAAATGTTATGTTATGTTATGTTATGTTATGTCTGATATCACTTTCTCTAAGTACCATTTTGTCCATACCATTTTGTCCGTGCCATTTTGTCCATACCATTTTGTCCATACCATTTTGTCCGCGCCATTTTGTCCGTACCATTTTGTCCTAGTACCATTTTATCCGCTACCATTTTGTCCATACCATTTTGTCCGCACCATTTTGTCCGTACCATTTTGTCCTAGTACCATTTTGTCCCATACCATTTTGTCCATACCATTTTGTTCATGCCATTTTGTCCGTACCATTTTGTCCAATACCATTTTGTCCCAATACCATTTTGTCCATACCATTTTGTCCGTACCATTTTGTCCGCTACCATTTTGTCCTAGAACCCTTCTACCTGATAGTCATTATTTTTAAATCGTTGTCAGTAGGCCTACTCACTCTCTATTAACCGAGTTATGCATGGACTCTTAATTTGTCATATAGGTCTAGTTTTAATATTTTGAGATGTTCTGCCACATTTTTCATCAGTAGACGTTGGAATATTTGCGTCAATCCTATACCATTACTGTCTAATCAGGTCTACGCAGCAGCAAAATCAAAAGAGAACCTACCAGGCTGAAAGAAAAGCGAATGAGGCCTATGAAAAGCGCATGCAGACTAATTAGATGTCACTCTTTCCGTGCGTGCATGTGATGCTTCTACATATATAAGCTATATTACTAGATAAGAAAATTCATCTTGCATATGATATTGATTGTTGTTTCACCAGTTTAATTCGCTCACCAGTTTCTCCTGATGTAGCCTACACATTCAACATACATTTATTCTAAGTTTAAAATTAAATATAACTAGGCCTATATTATTATAAAATATTTCAAAGTATCAAATGTTTTAGCATCACGCAACTCTTTACAATTAAAAGTTTGATCTAAAACATATATGCACAAACTACCTCAGATGCTTTTGGCAAAGGCAGTCGATTAAATATTAATCGGAGAAAGGTAGGCCTATACTTCACTGATCGAACGAACAATCACGAGTTTCCATTGATAACCCATCGTCTTTCAAAAAATAAATACGTTGTTTTACGTGATGAATTTCGGAGTTGGCTTTTTGGAAAAAATAGGAACTTGGTCGGACGTCACTATATTATGCTTGTAACACGTGTCTCTGGCTAGAATAATGCGCTTATATAATAAATAGCAGACGACGGATTATCGGGAACAGTGAAATCAGAAGGAAGAGGCGAAGGAGTCTACAATCATCACACGGGACATCACCGGTTTTTGCTGTGAAATCTGCCCCTGCAAGAGTCATTTTCGATTTGTCGAAGTCACTATAGCCGGGTCGAAGCGCTTGAGTTGTCGAAGCCGGTCAAACAGGTCATCATGGCATGGTAGGCCTGTCATTCAGTCGGACGGGGGAAGGGCATTAATGGGGTCTTATCGGAGCTTGAGGAGCGAGGGGGTAGGAAGGGGGAAGGCGAGGTACTTGTAATATTGTTACAATGCACAGTGTATAAACGCTGCCGATAGAGAGGCCTGGAGACAACGTAATGCGCTGGCTGGGCCACAGCAGATGAGAGGAGAGCCCTTCTGGCTGCCTTTTCTACGACCACTCCGGATAATCTAATCATTCTGTCAACAGATCCGGGCTGCAATATAGACCAACCGCTCTCGCTCGCCCCGCGAGGTTTGAACGCACCGAATGCAGTAAGAATACGCATGCATGCAAGATCATAACCGATTACGACAGAATTGAAAGCAGTGACTCTTAACCTGATCTCACCTTATATCGACGAAACCGTTTGACAGACTGGATTCGGTGCAGTCATCTCTGGACGCACACATGCAGCGAGGCCCAACGATCGACGATATCGAGTAGCAGGAAGAAGGAGGAGGAGGACGAGGAGAAGGAGAAGAGAGGAGGAGAGAGGAGAGGAGAGGGAGAGGAGAAGGAGGAGAGATGAGGGGAGATTAGTCGGAGTGACGGACGGAAGAGCGGAAGACGACAGAAGTCTAAGTCACCTCAGCGTCACATCTCGAGTTGAAGACCAACTGCAGCGCTGACGACGACGACGACGACGACGACGACGATGACGACGACGACGAGGAGACTGTATTATCGTCGATGAAACGAAGAGGACAAACAGACGGACTGCGAGACAGACAGACTGCGAGAGGTATACAGATGTAGAGGCCAAGAAGTGACAGAGAGGTATATAGGACTTGATACACTATCTGTGATACACTATCTGTGATACACTATATCTGTGACTGCAGCGACGAAGACGGATGGAGAGAAATGGACGAAGGAAGGCAGATATAAATAATACTGTATACACAGAAAGTAAAACACGGATAGAGTGAGTGAGGCGCATGCAGAAATACATAGATAGATGTGAAGCGAACAAGAGGAAGAGCAATAAAATGCCGAAAGACAGACAGAGAGAAAAGAAATAAGAATGAACAAACGGTGACTTTAACCAATGGAATGAGACTTGACTGAACCTGGTAAAATGTTTCCACATAACCTGCCTATAAATATATAAGAGTCTTGACTTATGCCCGCACTGCCCCGCAGATATAGTTACAGCAAAGACAAAGCACAATGATCAGTGATCAATGATCAGGTTCAATGTTTAGCAGTAGGTTGAAAAATGCAAAACACGAAATTGCAAAAAAATCGTTGAAAAACCAAAAAGTAAGATTAGCAGTTTAAAATATTTGGTTTTTTTCCAGAGGACAAGTGCTCCTCTTGTTCTTATGTGCGGAACTGCGGGTGCCCGTGAGCTCCTGTAAAGGTGCATTAATATACTGTATAGGCTATATCGCAATTTTACATTTTGGATGCTATAAAATTGTTGATCAGTGACGATACTGAAAAGTAGGGAAAAATTTAAAAACTTCGATTTCCTATTGTCTGTTTTGTAAACGGAAAGGCTCAATTTAAAACAGGTATAGGCCTACTTTGCTGAACAGGAAACCAATTCAATCGCTTAAGTTCGAAGATATGCTTAGCCTGTATACTCACTGGATTTCTTGTTTCTATTCTAACCAAAATATGATTGAACTTGTGGAGCTTCGGCTAATAATAGACTCAGTAGGCTAACACTGGCAAGAAGCGAGTTGCAGTAATCCAGACGACGTCAGAGATAATTCTTGCTTTCACAGATACAAAGTAGGCGGCGCACCGACAAAACGGCGCAGGACAAAACGGCGCCGACATAACGGCGCCGACAAAACGGCGCACCCACAAAACGGCGCGGTACCAAAACGGCGCCGACAAAACGGCGCCATTTCAAAGGATTTTTTTTTATTAGTATTTTGTTTAATTGGTAGAAACACTCAGATAATATATACAATAGTCCATCAAAACTAGAATCAACGGATCATCTTCATCAAGTAATATAGTTAACGGACGTTTTTATAGCAGTAATAGTCAAAATATACTAAACTAGGAAATAGAATAAACTGATCATCTTCATCAAGTCCTGAAGTTAAAATACGAACGTTATAGTAGTAGGCTAGAAGTAGTATAAAATATTCTTCTTTATAATACCGCCGGTTTGTTAAATCAACAAACGGGAGTTGCAGATTTTCAAAGGCGAGTAACATCAAAATATTGCATTGCGATAAGCGATAACACCGTTTGTAAGTTCTGTGGACGTTGTGTGCAACACTGTGCAGTGTGCATTCCATGTGAGAAGTTCTTCTTTCTAATTGCGTATTACTGGCATTCAAATTGATGTAGTCTATGTTCGAATTGATCTTGTAACAATGGGCAGCAATCTTTGAAAGCAAACAATTACTAAACGGGTATCGTAGTCTTTGTACAGCGCCGTTATGTCAAGCGCCGTTTTGTCGGAGTGCTTTGTACAGCGCCGTTCTGTCGGCGCCGTATTGTCGGCGCCGTTATGTCGGCGCTGTTTTTTTCATGCGCCGTTTTGTCGGCGCACCAAAGTAGGCCTAAGATAGTGTCGGATATGCATGTGTGACGATTTTCAAATGCCACTGACATGGACTTGTTAAAGTACTTAGTGGAGTAGAAGACAACAACAAGTTTAGAAGAAGAATTAAGCATCAGCCATCTCGACATGTGTATTAACTGATTTGAAACATTCTAACCATGCATTTAAATCTCTTCGGTTGCTGGGAAGCCTACAGTAGCAAAATTTAAGCATGCACATAATTATCAAGTTTTAATTTTTAGTTAAAATTTTTTGAAAATTCACCAAGCCCATGTCTACTTTTAATTTTTAGCTCAAATTTCTTGAAAATGCATCAAGCCCATGTCTATACTTTTAATTTTTAGTAAAACATTCTTGAAAATGCATCAAGCCCATGACTACTTTTAATTTTTAGTTTAAAACTCTTGAACGTGCGTGGACTTCATTCTTTAAGGTGACAGCATTTGTTCTTAGTTGACATTTCGGCTTTTCACGGGTCAAAGATGAATTTATTTAGACTCTAACACCATCCTATACATAGTTTACACGCAGAGTAGAAAATCGCACAAGAAATAAAGGAATCGGTGTTTTCGTCATGATGAAATTATGCCAAGTGCTGCGCTTATATACAATTATACATGTATAGGTGTGATTGGTGTAGGCCTACATTTTGAACAAAAGAGTGTCAAGTACCGACAGTGGCGGCGCCACTATATATATAGGTCGCGGCAGGTTGTGACCTGCCTATAATTGGCCTGCCTATTTTACTTTTAACCTGGTTTATGGCCTGCCAGAAATTTTTTAAAGTCTTATTTACATTTAGTTTCTTCGACCAGCGGATTATCGATGTCATTAAAACACGTGAACAAAAAAGTGCTCCTCCATGCAGTAGCCTAAATGTACCCCGGATCAAGGTTTGGACTGCTGGACGGCCACAGCTGCGGGATATCAGGCCGAGTGTCTCCCGGGAGAACTATTAATCTACTACGTCTAAACTCTATAGGGTCGTGTGTCTGAGAACAAGGAGGACATTTTGAGCACTATATATATATATATAGCTGGATTTTACTTCCTTTCAGGTTTCCATGCATGAATGGATGTTGGAAAGTTCAATTTTTCGGTGCTGCTTTTTAAACGCTCATAGATTTGACAAACTGAGGAATATTTCTATAATCGTTTTGAAGATCTCGTGTAAATATTTCACTATTGCTGTGTTTAACATGTCAGACAAATCCTGAAAGTTTTGACCGAGTTATGACACTTTTTGTGTAGGCCTGTTCGTTTTAACGCATCGTTGTATGTGCAGGTTAAAAAAGGTCACAATTCATTCGGCTATCGTGTCTGAATGGTGCAACCCACGTCAGCGATATTTTGCATATTAGAATTGAGAATTTGAGATACCATGCATGCAGAGCGAATAAATAAACAAATAGGCCCATTGTATCAAATCAAACACGATTGCATGCATCTGCATTATTATTATAAATGGTCAGATAAGATTATTATATCCCTCGCACATATATTATAGGCTTGTTATCACACATAGATTGGTTTTAAAATCTAATTCTACAGCTCCATATAAATGCATGGTCTAACCTATAGCCTAACGTAATCCCACACATGCATATCTGTGACCAAACCACAAATATGGGTTCATTAATATAGGCCTACTGTATAAAAATGCTTAATTAGCCTACGCGACACCGTGCATGCGTATACGACCTATATAGGCCTAATTAGATCAAGGCCTATAGATAGTCAAAATGAGAAATTCGATGACAGCGAAAATTTGAATTTAGGCCTACTCAACCATATTTACGGACGTCTGGGGAAGTTGCGAACTATATATCCTATGCCTGAGATGTATATATAGCATGACGAGTTAAATGTATTTGAGCAGATAATTATTAGAGTCCATGCATATTTGCCAATCTCGACGTCAAGTCATAAATAAAATGTCTGACGACTGATATGCTCTGCAGTCATAAATTTACAACCGCTCGTCTGTTCGTTCGTCTGCCTGCATGCCTCGTGGGGTGGTCCCTTCCCTCCGTCCGTTTGTCACTTTCTATGTCCGGGAATTTAACTGTCATCAAGTGGGATGTTGGCCGCAAGTGAAGCAGCATTTGTCATAAACAATGCATTTTAGAACAAAGAAGATGCAGACGCTTTTAATTTATATTCAAACGCAAACTCAAAGACCTTGCACCCATGCATGCGTGGCACATGTATGATGGTGGGCAGAAAACACATAATTATAAGCTAAGACCGTCACACGATGCATGTGCAATATCCTGCAGTGCGACCTGCGCATTGTACACAGTTTACGTATACAATGTACATACAACAACAACATACATGCATGAACATTCAACATCGTACATGTATATTCACAATTCACAGGAAACATCGTCTTTTGGTACAATGCTCATGCGTGTACATATACGCCTCGTGGATTGTACATGAAGTATACTAAACTCGCACAAACACCGAGTGTAGGCCTATAATATAGGCCTACGCGGCAGTCTTCTATCTGCAAGTCAAATACGCGCCTGTGTATACATTACCGGAAACTTTTGAAGTTCGGAACTCACTATAAGTCTTTGTCTATATATATACATTGTATACTTCACTATTGTTTCATTTAGTAAGAGCAATAGACAGTTTTTCATATACTGATTTACTATAGAGAGGCCTAATCGAACTAGTTTTGTTGCAAGTTTTGGTGTTCTAGTTTCATTTTATTTTGATGTACACCGTGAGTCAAAAAAAATTAAGCCAACTTGTTTTTCATATATCTCTAATGCCTGGTAACATATCACGCAAAAATTTTCCAAATATTTAGAGAATTGGACCAAGAATATGATTCCAAAATTTCATGAGATAAAGTTGAACGGATAAAAAGATATGAATATTTAAACTTCATATGCCGAAATTTCATTTTACAAGCAATTTTCTGTCAGATTCAAAAACAAAAATTCCTTGGGCCTATATCCCTAACGCCTGATGATTAATCTTTCTAACATTCTTCAGATATGTAGAGAATTGAACTAACAATATGACCCAATCGGTATGGTTTGATTATTTAATTAAATAACATGCTCAAAATGTCCTCCTCCTGCTTGCACGCAAACCTGGGGGCGCTGGCGTTATTAGGCAACAGCATGCATTGTCGATTATCATCTGGTCCAGGCCATTCCACACTTCCAACAAGCGTTTATTTCATGGATTGTTGTCTGGTAGACTAGGTCTTGCACCGCGTTACACACTTTATAATCGACAAGATTCAAATCTGGGCTGTTCGGAGGCCATAATGTGGGAGAAATGAAGTCTGGCGTATCTCTTGTGCATGAGCATTTCGATGGTTTCCTTGGCTGGTTGGCTGGCGCTGTCCTGTTGAAAAAGAAAACAGCCTTCTGGGGCTATAAATTTCTGATAACAGGTGGAAGATGTTGTGACAGCAGAACGTTGCGATAATATACTCCCTTAATTTTACTCCAGGACCCCCGAAGTCCAAAATTGGGAACTATCAAGCATCGAAACCAGAACGAACACCATAACAGACTTGCTGAAAACTGACATTTCTGGAGATGCTGTTTAAATATTCATATCTTTCTATCCGTTCAAATTTATGACATGATATTTTTGGAATCCTATTCGCGGTTCAATTTTGTAAATATCTGGAAATTTGTATTATGATTAATTATCAGACATTGCCACATTGGAGATATATGAAAAACAGTTTAGCTTACGTTTTTATTGAATCTCACAGAAAATTGCTTCTAAACTGCATT
Organism: Lumbricus rubellus; assembly: GCA_945859605.1. Classification (NCBI taxonomy): domain Eukaryota; kingdom Metazoa; phylum Annelida; class Clitellata; order Crassiclitellata; family Lumbricidae; genus Lumbricus; species Lumbricus rubellus. The sequence goes on along the minus strand of OX243813.1, from coordinate 21,549,155 downwards.
TTCGGCATATGAAGTTTGAATATTCATATCTTTTTATCCGTTCAACTTTATCTCATGAAATTAGAATCATATTCTTGGTCAAATTCTCTAAAAAATTGGAAACTTTTAGCGTGATATGTTACCAGGCATTAGAGATATATGAAAAACAGTTTGGCTTAGTTTTTTTGACTCACGGTGTATATGTTACAGGCAATGTGTAAAATCAGGGATTTTGTAAAATGCCTGAAATTTTTAGGCAATTTGTAAAATCCCCAATTCACTCGGGCACTTTACACAATCCCTGAAAAAAACAGGGATTGTGTAAAATCCCTGAAATCTGAAGCTGAATATTTGACAGATTGCCTGAAACGAAATGACGAACATAACTGAACGTTGCCATCGACTGTTGCGACTCACTTTCCCTTTGAAATATTGAAGTAAGTAAGTAAGTATGGTTATTCTAATATCCAGGTTTATTATATCTATGGTTCTGCGGGCCATAAGTCAGCCTGTCTATTTAATTTTATATCAGTGATTTGTTGTCGCATCAACCAGACAGGTCTTTCCACATCAACAGAGGTAGCAGTCATCAATGGATCAGGTCTGGGTACATCGGAACAGCACAATCTCGACAACCAGCCTGTTTTGCTGGAAGATGTCATGGACAAAAATAGTTCAGCTCTGGAACATAATCGTGTTACAATTAAAACACAACGTAAGCGAGCTCGGGATGCAATGGTTGATCAGGCAGAGCGCATGGTAAAGCGTAGCCGAGTGACAAACGTTGCTGCAAACACAGGAGACAATGTCACCATAGCCTATATATTCCCCTCGTTGACAGAGGCCGGGGAGATCCTCGAAATATAATGGGTGTTGTTTGTGAGCGTGACAACAACGACCTCTACAGAATCGCTGTAAGGGCTGAAATGTTGTCCGGGAAATACTCCCGTAATCAATTTGATTTGTGTGCCCACAAGCTACTAACTAACAATGACATTTCAACAGAACAGGAAGTAGGACTTCGAAGTGCTGTTCAATTTGAATCCAAATGTGGTGGGCAAGGTTTTTTTAAATGTAACTGTTCAGGGACTGGACGCTGCAAGACAAATAGGCGCAAATGTTTCAAAGCAAAGGTCAAATGTAACAGTCGATGTCATTCGAGTACGTCATGTGTAAACAAAAACTGATGTAGCCGTTTAAAAACTGAACTAAAAATGAATTTGAAACTGAACTTAGAAGAAACATTCAGGAGGGGTCTCGACAAGTAATTTTATGTAGTATTATTATTAAACTTTTTAAAATGTAAGTAGTAGTGCTGTTAGTATTCGATTTGTTCATAGCAGTTTACAAATTTGAATTTTTTTTAATGTATTATAGATGACTTTAACTAATTAACTTTGAAAATTAAAAACTAAAATTCGAAAAATTAAATTGAAGTAAACTTAAGTGGCTTGTTTCCATAATAAACAACGATTATGTTCATTTGGGTTTCAGGCAATCTGTCGAATTTTCAGCTTAAGATTTCAGGGATTTTACAAAATTTCTGTTTTTTTCAGGGATTGTGTAAAGTGCCCGAGTGAATTGGGGATTTTACAAATTGCCTAAAAATTTCAGGCATTTTACAAAATCCCTGATTTTACACATTGCCTGTAACATATATATGGGCCTAGATCTATCAAACATGAATGGTGCGTTCGGTACAACTGGTTTCGATGCATGCGATGCTATAGATGCACCAATTGCACCATATAGGCTACTTGTTGTAACGGACGGTCAAATAATTTAGCTGTAGATATTCTTTTGAATATTTTGTACGTATAAGGAGGACGTGCACGATATGCTCAAATTGAGCTTAATTCCCTCTCCACACTGACTCTGGTATAGCATGCAGTTTAAATGTTTGTGTACCGTCATGTGTACAATTACGTATTGTTGCGGATAATAAATGAACTAGAAAATTGAAACCTGCGGTGCACGATACACAGCATAAATTATGTGCCTATATATGACTGAAGTGACCAGCACAAGCTATCCAAACACGTCATTTCTTGTTAGGACTGCATGCAGGTCAAAAAGGAAAGCAGACAGACCATCGTTTTGTCACACATATGAAAGATAAAAGTCAGATAAAAGTCAGATAAAAGTAACGATTATGAACTAAAATGAAATACAATCTTAACATCAAGAGCATAAAATGCTACATGGATAATTTATATGACGACATATAAATATATCTGGATCATTATGAAATGAGGATAATTATATATAGGAGTTAAGACCATTCATATCAAACGTAGGACCATATATAGGCCTAAATACGGTATTTTATAAATTATGTAGGCCTACACAGGCCTGTATTTCTACAACTATATATCCTGCTTACAATTAAGTCAATTAGTCATGACTTGCCCGACGAATGCTCTACAGCCATTTGTTAATTCAGGAACGAGGCGCAACAATTATGCCGTCAATCAAATTGACGGACGTGTGGCCAACGACAAGAGATGTTAAAAAGCGAGATAATCGTATTGGACGATGGCGTAATATCCAATCAGCCACTGTCGTTGTCGGAGGTGCATGCTCGCGACTGCAGCTGCAGGCTCTATTTCGATCGGGATTTCATATCTCTAGATATCTCTCAGCCTACATTGGTATATAGGATATATACGACGGGCCGCATGTGTAGACCTATACATATACGGCGCTACATAAAGACGTAACGCGGTAACAGATCGTCTAGGGATTTATGCTTTTCATCGGGTGCTAATGTAAAAAGGTAATATCAACAATTTCGTAGTTTTGACTAAAGTATTATTAATTTATTATAGGCCTAATAAGATCTTCGATGCGTTTGGGTTAAGCTGATTGTATACGAGTCCGTTATATTTAAAATGATTGTATCTTGTCAGGTTCGGCTGCAACGTATATAGGCTATATAGCCTATACGTGCAATATGCAGTGCATGTTTTCAAGTATAGGCCAATAGATAAAGTAGATTAATGAACTGTGTAACTCTAAACTCTATGCCATGCATGCAGGTTTGCGTAAATAACTTAATGCAACATATAATTTATGCTATAGGCCTAAAAAAATTAAAACATGAGCATAACTGTATCGTGTAATGAAAGTTCGTCGTTTGTTTAATGTTATAGAACCAACTTTTTGTTATCTGTTATAGAACAAACTTTTTGGGGTATACGTTATCACACATGGATTGGCATCCGACGCACTAAACACAATTGATGTACCGTACTATAATAGTCTATATGATGTTGCAAATGTGTAAAGTATAGACACACTAGCTTATGAAGCGCTATTTCTATACACTGCATGCAAGCGCGGACTGCAGTTGACCGAATGAGAATCTGCGAAGCGATCGTGGATAGGCTAAAGGCAGTCGACGAAACATTGCAAATAATTATGTGCACACATGTAATCCTGTCATATTCAGTCCTTTCACAGCCTTGCGTATAATATACAGCACCCATGCATATATATTATATATACACTGCCTTATGTCATATATACGCAAGAGGCGATGGACAATCGAGGAAACAGCTTTATTAGATGGGAGCCATGTATACCATTTAAACAAGAACATTTTCGTCCATCCAACTTCTCTTTTAGCGGCAATAATCAAGGACTAAAACATTTGTCGTGAACATTTTGGACGTGAACCAGTTGTCGGTGAACCAGTTGTCCGTGAACCAGTTGTCGTTGAACCAGTTGTCTGTGAACCAGTTGTGACACCGTTTCTATTATGGTGCCCACGTGCCAAACTTTCCATGGTAATTTTAAGCCATTAAGAACAAAAGTTAACAAGCGAAATTGCAGTGTTCAGAAACCAGATGGGACACCACATGCAGACGCCCTCCCTTCCGCAGAGCCCAACCAACCGTTCCCATGCATGCAGGAGACGTTTGTCAAGGGTTCCTGGATCACCCATGCACGGCATCGAAAAGTATATAGGAGCGAAGTAAAACTGTCTTCACCAATCCATCCATGCACTGTCCTATATATCCTCTCTAAATACAAGTATATATGATCTATATGCATAATAATTATATTTATAGATGCATTGGCATAGCCCGAAAGCCAAAACACCATATACATCACTCAGAAACAACGGAATATAAAGAAATATATAACTCCAAGAACGCCTCAGCTTATAATATTTGTCACATGCATACAGGGTGGGCGATAAAAAGTAATCCCCTACGGATTCGGGAGCACGACGAACGCCCGATTGTCCAGGTCCCCGATTACCCTTTCCCCGATACAAACTCCCGATTACAAACTCCCCGATAGGCCCAACACCCCGACAGACCCAAGTCCCCGAATATGCAACTAATCCCAAGTCCCCGACAGGCCCAAGTCCCCGATTGGTGATTTAATCTACACGTAAGACTATTTAGTGTCAGTCTGTATAGGCTAAAGAGGGTGACACCAATCGTCTTGGCCTTATCGGTAGACGGAAACAGAGTATAGAATAAAGGCAAAGCCAGTTAGATTAATGTAAATAATATTTTTACTTGTGTACGTGTACCAATATGTAATTTGAATTCCTTAGGCTACTGCACGCTGAATTCAGAAGACAGCTATAAGAGAATTGTCCACAAACTACTTCAAAATATTCTACTTGTCTACTTGCTAAGGCTGAGAAGTTTTTCAAAAATGCAAGCGCATTATATCCCTTATATTACTGCGGCACACTGGGCATGTTTTGCTGATTCCCCTTGTTGATGGTGCGCCACAAAGAACATTAATACAAGAACTGCATGCACAGTGCCCGCATGGAATAATAGCTGTATCTGATCTTCCGCATTTGCAAACAGCTGGGCACTCTGCAGAGATAGTTGTTTCTGGTGCCGACTCATTTGCTGGCGATGCACTAACTGCTCCTGCCGATGCTGGCAATGCAGGTACTTCTGGTACTGCATCTGGTCTTATTGCATCTGGTCGAACTGGTATTGGTCTTGCTATTGTTGCTGGTGCTCTCGATCTTATTTCTGTTCTTGGTCTTACTGATCTGGCTGTTGTCGTCGTCGCCGCAGTTGTCGATGCTGCTGCTCTGCGCGAAGGTAAATCGCGTAGACAACGACGGCGGTTTGGTGTCGCTACAACTGCTACATTTGCAACATCTCCTGCAGCATTGGCATCAATAGAATCAGTAACAGCTGTCGGCACATTATACTTCGAAAATGTGTATGCAACGGAACGCAAAAAAGTGGAAATGTCTTTACGACCGTCAGTCAGATCTTGAGTTAGCGTACTTATACGCTTCTCATTCTCATCAATGCTTCGTCTGCGTCTCGGCTGTCTGTACCCTAGTTCCATACGGAGCAGCTCCAATTCGGTGTGCCGCTGCTCTTGTCGCAGCTTATGTAGGCAATTGTAGAAGGCTGGATGATCTGTTACAATCAAGCTTTGGAGTCGACGATGCCATGCTTCCACATGGTTGTTTGTGGTCGGCATCAGATGTCGGAATCTTTCAGCGACGTTCCACAACGTAGGTGGGAACATAGGTGGTCGTCTTACAGCAGTAACCCCCGAACCGCGAATAACCGGTCCATTTACGTACGTGCTGTTAAAATATTCAACAACTTGTGCCGCAGATACTGGGGCGGTTGATTGTATTAAAGCAAATCCATCTTTGACGCTGTCTGTAGGCAAGAATGCAAGTGCCATCAACATTCTGACATGAATGGCAAACTGTTCATCATCTTGATAAGTTCTTTTGTGACCCATATCGGCAACCTTCCTAATCACTGCCTGACACAAATGGAAGTGACATCCGTTAACAACAACGCCGGGGAAAACCTCTTGAAACGCATTAATTGATGCCAATTCAAAGTCAGTCGATAAGAACTTAGCTGAGAGATTTATCAATCAATCAATCAATCAATCAATCAATCAATCAAATATTTTTATTTTGCAACCAGTATACATGAAAGGTTCACACATCGTTCACATTGGCTACAAAAAAGGGAGACCCTAAAGGGATTTTAAAAAATCCCGCTGTCTAGGGACACCAACTATTAATGACTTGACGATGCAAGGTGGCCATGACGAAGTCTTTGCAAAATCAACACAGTGACTGACAAAAAAGATAAAGCAACTTATACTAGAGAACGGAAGAAAAAACAAAACACAAAAACAGGAAACTGAAAACCTCAACACTGCTGAGTCACAAACAATAATGAAAAAGAACAAAAAATCTTAACTATAGGCTACTGAACTGTACTGTACAGAGACCAACTGAAATGCACATACTGAGCGAACACTACTTTAATTTTATTTGGTACCTTCTATTAGAAAGGCGCTAAATTTCTTCTTAAATGTCCAAATACTGGGGCTCAATTTTATTTCCCTTGGAATTTTTTCCCAAGTGGTAACCCCAGTAGACTTAATAGAAAACTGGCGCGTGTTAGTGCGAGCATAGGTTCGGCGGTACAAAGAAGAGTATCTTGTAAAATGAGAATGAACCTGGGATGAAAGCTGAAAATAATTTTTGTATATAGGTGGCAGAAGGCTTCGATCAAACCGGTACATAAATTCCCCTATTTGCAAAGTCCAAATCTGGTCAAGTTTTAAAATTCTAAGGTTGAGAAATATGGGGGCAGTGTGAGAGCCGTATGGAGCTCCCACAATAAGACGAACAGCTCTTTTTTGCAAAATAATAACTCTATATAATCTTGTGACATAAGTAGAAGCCCACACTATGTTACAATAAGAGAGATATGGATGTACTAAGGAATAGTATAGTTTAATCCTAATACTAGATGGTAAAATGTAAGCAGTTCGAGCCATTACTCCAATATTTTTTGCTATTTTTGAGGCGACATGAGCAATATGTTCATTCCATGTTAAATGGCTATCAACATAAACTCCCAGAAATTTAGTAGATTCTACAGAAGCGAGAGAGATGCCGTTAATTTTTAATTGAAATTCACCAAGTGGAATTTTTTTCCTATGCGATTTAAACAGGATGTAGTTAGTTTTTTCCAAGTTTAAAGACAATCTATTAGCTTTAAACCAGTCGGCAATAAGTTCCAGCTCCACATTTATGATCTGAAATAGCGTATGCAAGCAAGAATGTGAATAAAACACGTTCGTATCATCTGCGAAAAGGATGAAGAACAAGCGGTTAGAGACGTTCGGGAGATCGTTGATATAGAGGAGAAACAATAGGGGTCCTAGATTTGATCCCTGTGGGACACCATATAGGATCCTTTTTAAAGTGGAACGTTTGCCGTTGATTTTCAACACATTGGCGTCTCCCATCATAAATCGCTCAGATGACAGTTGTACGAGCTTACTGAGCAATGCATTGTACATAGATTGTGTCCTTCTAGTTGTAAACATGACCACGAACGGAAACACTCTTCCTCGGTAAAATCCGTGGATTGTGAAAAGCTGAAGGAATTGGTGAGGGGCTGCGGAAAAAGTCCCGTCCGCCAACCATAGGTCACAGTCCTGTAACAACAAAAGTATCTAGTGTTCATGAAATGTGTGAATCTTTACGTACCATATATCAACCTTTTATTTCACCAGATAATGGTAGCAACGAACGACACAAGAGACGAAAAAACAATTGCCCCGGTCGCCCGTTTCTCTTTCTCCCCGAGTACATACCACCCAATAGGCCCAACACCCCCACAGACCCAAGTCCATTATCATTATTGTTATATTAAACAGCCATCAATGTTCACCGCACAGAGATGAATAATATGCTCATCAATAAAATGATCCAAAAGAAGCACTTAGGCCAAACACCAGCCTCGTAGATGATTAGGCCTATCATTAACTACGATACTAAAGTAAAGATTTAGCATTGGGATGCATTCCTGTGTGAAGATTATATTAAGTCAGTTAATTTAAGATAAATTACTTCTCGCCCAGTGCTGGCGTCGGTCCTGTCTAAACGCCTACATACGTGTTAAAGCTCGGCGTAAATTACTAATGCAGCCAGACAATACTGTTAAAAATGAAAAGTTTGCAATGCCGGGGTTTATTCATTTAGTTCAAAAAATATAGGACGCTCATAAATATGGATCAGTGAAATAATGAAATAATTGTGTATCAATAAGTAACATATTGACATAGTATGAAAAACATTGATTACAGTAATACAATTAATTTATGAGCTCTTACCTGTAGTTTCGATAGATTGTTTTCTGTTGTGAATATGTAACCACTATCTTCATTGAGTCGGACGTCACCCAGGTACCAGGCCTGGCCGTCCAGCGTCACTCGCCATGGATCAGCGACGACGATGTTGTTGGCTGTAATGGGGTCCACCGGCATCGTGTGCTTCCGCTTCCGCTGGATGGCGCGTTTGAGTGACCGTTCACTAGGAAGCTGTGTGGCCACATCAGGCGTCACAAATTCATTAAGAAGCGCAGCCGGAGAAGCCTCAGGTCGACGTTGACATTCTTCCAGAAGGTTATGGCGGACATTCATCATTGCTGCTCGCGCAGGTCCAGGCTCATCATGGATGTGCAGTGACGTGGGACGTTTTACTACACTCCCCTCTTCATCTGTCGTAACGTACACAGAACATCGCATTTCGCGACAACGCTCGCATTCCCACAGAATTAAAGTAGTATCTCCATTCTTATATAACTTGTTTTTGTTATAAAAGTAGCCTAAGTAATTTAAAATCTTTTTACCACGCTGCGTCGTAGAAAATTCTCCACGTTGCATATCCATTTCCGGAATCTAGTTATTCTACAATTAATTCTGACTTTATGTATAATAATACTTTGAAATGAAATGTTGGGGTTTAACGACTCTTTTTCATATCGAAGATGATCAGCGTCGGAGGCAGAGAACAACCTCGTACTCCACGTTTATATTGCGACCGAGTCACCCGCAGTAAAGATCCGAGAAATTAATCTCTGATAAACCGACCGACCGGGAATCGAACCCGTGCCGCCGGCGGGGCGAGCGGGCTACAAACCCACTCGACCACTGAGGATCTCTATAATAATACTTTCTTCATTTGGTTCTTATATATGTCGGTGCTGCTCGAATAACCGGCTTTGCTTGTATTCAGCTCAGTTTCCGTCAACCGATAAGGCCCAGATTATTAGTGTCACCCTCTATAGGCCTAAGTGTAGATTAAGTTACCAAGTTTCATTAAATAGATTCGAATACGCCTTCATTAAACAAGTGACATGCAATAGGCCTGCGTGAACGACATTATGAAGCCTATACAGACTGACACTAAATGGTCTTACGTGTAGATTAAATCACCAATCGGGGACTTGGGCCTGTCGGGGACTTGGGATTAGTTGCATATTCGGGGACTTGGGTCTGTCGGGGTGTTGGGCCTATCGGGGAGTTTGTAATCGGGGAGTTTGTATCGGGGAAAGGGTAATCGGGGACCTGGACAATCGGGCGTTCGTCGCAAACCCACGGATTCATGTCAATACCTTGGCCAAAAATAAGAATTTTTAAAATCAAGTTTTACAGGCTCAAAGTCAAAGGTATAATAATATTCATATCTACGTACGTAAGTCAAATTTCATTGAAATATTTAAAATAGAACATAAGTTATAATCACTTTCAATGAGCCCGCACACTGTTTTTAACGATCCAAAAAAGGTAACACAACCAAAAGTTTTAAAATGATTTTCTTATGTCACATCTCAAACAATTGTTATAAAAATGAACTTGATATTGCCAAACAATCATTATTGTTACTATTTAGGGGAACATGTGCCTCCAGTGGCGGCGCCAGGGGGGGCTAGGGGGCTAAGCCCCCCTAAACGTGGCTCAGCCCCCCCAAACGAAAAGCCGAAAATGTCTATAACGCTTTCTTCGCAATGGAAACTAGACAACGACCAACGGCACCGAAATCAACTATGTTATTGTGGCGAAATTCAAAATTGTCCTGGGGATCCAGCCCTTCCCCTCCAGCCCGGATTCAGAACAATCCGGACCTCAGCCCCTTCCTCCCGCTAGTTCGGACTTTCAGCCCCCTCCATCCTCCAGACTGCTCCGGACCACAGCCCTCTTCCTTCCGCTAGTTCGGACTTTCAGCCCCTTCACTCCTCCAGACCGGTCCGGACCTCAGCCCCTTCATTTCGCCAGTTCGGACTTTCAGCCCCTTCCATTCTCCAGACCGGTCCGGACCTCAGCCCCCTTCATTTCGCCAGTTCGGACTTTCAGCCCCTTCCATTCTCCAGACCGGTCCGGACCTCAGCCCACTTCATTTCGCCAGTTCGGACTTTCAGCCCCTTCCACCCTACAGACCGGTCCGGACCTCAGCACACTTAATTTCGCCAGTTCGGACTTTCAGCCCCTTCCATTCTCCAGACCGGTCCGGACCTCAGCCCACTTCATTTCGCCAGTTCGGACTTTCAGCCCCTTCCATCCTACAGACCGGTCCGGACCTCAGCCCACTTAATTTCGAAAGTTCGGACTTTCAGCCCCTTCCATCCTACAGACCGGTCCGGACCTCAGCCTCCTTCATCCCGCCAGTTCGGAATTCCAGCCCCCAGCTAGTCCTATACAATCACATACGAAATGGGGTTTCGATTAGCAGCAGCACTCATGGGGAGACTTGGGGGAAATGCCATGGGGACGTTCCACAAGTTTGTAGTCAAGCCCGGCCCTAGGGTGTGCGGGGCCCAATGCAGCAAGTGATTCTCTGAAAAGGGTTCTCAATCATAGCATTTGCGAAGCTGATTTCCTGCCAATTAGGCACTTTAATTATTATTCTAGAAAACTCGAATTCTACCGGTATACATATATAGGCATAACCCAGGGCTGAAAGTGATTTGGGAAAGTTGCCTGGTCTGACTGTGGCGGACGAACCGAAGCTTCTGAGCCGAAAATTTTCGGACGATCTTTTTTGGTCATTCGCCCAAAATTGTACAAATTTCACCTATTTTTGGTACCTGACGACCTTTTTTTAGTCATTTGCTCATAAAATTTCAAAATCACACCATTTTTACCTATTTATTGTAGCCTATCTGACGACCTGTTTTTTTAAATTGTTTTCCCAAAAATTGTTAAACTTGCTTCCCGACTGATACCCGGCACCAGCAGGTCACGAAAATAAATGCCGGGTCGTAGACCCTGACAGACCCGTCTCACTTTCAGTCCAGACCTAGCCTGCATGTAGGCCAACGCTAGTAGTTGTGACTCGCTTTATTTGCAGACTCGCTCTTTTGGAATCTTTTCCAACACACACAATCACTTTCATTTGGCAAAATGACCTCAGTAGGCTATTAATTAATGCTGCCAAGCGATTAAAGCTGCCAATATCATCACAGTAAAAATTAAGGTGAGTAGCGCGATGACCTGAAAGCGCAGGGCCCACGGCGGCTGCAGACTCGCTCGCCTTTCCCTAATGCCGGGCCTGTTTGTGGTTGGAGGACGGAGCCTCGGAGATGCTTAAGTGTAGGCCAACCCAAATATTTCATAAATATTTCAGATATATCATTATAAATTGCTACATGTAAAGTGTTATCCATTGTTTATCAATGATGAGCAATTTTGTTAAGACGACATCTTAAAATGCTACCCTTGCAGTGAGGAAATTCAAAAATGTAAGCGTGGTGGAGACATATTTTTTTTTATTGAACTCTAAACCAGGTCTTTCAGCAATGAAATTATGAGAAATTTATTGAGATAACATCTTAAAATGTTACCTTTACAGTGTGGAGATTTAAAAATTTAAACAACAGGAGGGGCACTTTCTGAAGTCACAAACCACGACTATCAGCACTAGGACTATGAGGTAGCCTATTTAGATAAAATGGGGAGGGGGTATTTATTGAACTCCTAAACCATGTCTTTCAGCAATGAAAATTATGAGAGATTCTGCTGCGATGACAGTTCAAAATAATACCATAACAGTACTGTTAGGAAATTTGACAGATTTAAGCAATTGAAGGAGACACTTTTGAAGTCGTTTCAGCACTGAACTGATGAGTATTTTCGCTGTAATGACAGTCAAAAATGCTTCCATTGCAGCGTGGAAATAAAAAAAACCATTTCGATAATGGGGAGGAGCATATCTCCTCCCTCAAAACTCATCTCTCTGCTAGTGGCTCAACACTAGCATAGGGATGAGTCTGCTGTCCTGGCTCGCAAAGCCCTTCGCTCTGCCTCTAGCGATAAGCTTTTGGTACCACGTGTTGAAACTTCAACTTGTCAGCGTCCTGCTTTCTCAGTTGTAGGTCTTTCTGTCTGGAATAGTCTCCCGGCCGATGCATATGCGCTTGCTACCTAGGCTAGGGTTGACTTGTCAGTGCTCTACAAGCTCCTTAAAACTTTTTTGTTTCACCGTGGTTGGACTGGGAGCTCTTCTGAGTGGATTTCTTGAAGGGGCGCTATATAATTCATGAAATGAATGAATGAATGACTAAGCAATGGTTGCAAATTACACAAAGTAGGCTATAGGTTAAGCCTTCACAGAATAAGTTTTTTAAATGAGGAAAACCCACTACATATGACATGACCCCTAGGGTTTTTCTATGTATACAGTAGGCCTACCCACATGACAGTATACTTATAAACTTGTTAGGCTATAGGCTTAAACTTTTAACTTTTGTGATTATAGTAGCCTAAAGATTAAGTCCATTTTTTTATTTCTAAGCCATTTTCTTTTACAATAGTATTTTGACAATCTTATACTGGTAGTCTGCGACTCTGCAAAACGACTTCTTATAGACGTTTTCATGATTTTATCGTTCATATAATAGCTGGCAGAAAGAGCATAAAATTGGTTCCAGTTGAGGTCAACAGAGCCAAAAATGCGTTGGCGGCTGGGGCTCCGCCCCAGATCCCGCTGGGGGAGCTTACGACGCTCCTCCAGACCCCCTAGTCGGTATGGGCTTCGTGCCTTCGGCACTCGCAACTTGGCGCCTTTGGCGCTTCGTAAAATTTTTTGGTTGGGCTTAGGGCTTCAGCCCCCCCAAACCTGAAATCCTGACGCCGCCACTGCGTGCCTGCATAGCTGCACGTCACTGTGACATCATTTGGCAAGATGACTAAGCTTATAGGGCCTATACGAAGTTGAAAATAAAGAATTTTACATTTCAAATTTTGCTATTAAAACAGTAAAATTGAAATTTATAGGACATTAAAATGGCTAAGATTTCAGTGAGAGACAAGATGTGTGTATGTTCAGATACTTCATGAGCAGGGTCTTGGAGTTTAAGCTATAACCACTTAGCCTATACTGCCCTCTGATGAGCAGTGAGAGCGAAGAAATTACGAGTTGAGAGTTCAGAGAATGTATTCACGAAAGGAGATCGGCTGAGCGTTAATATTATTGTCCTGGTTTCATTGAGAAGAGCCAATGCCCCCAAAATCTCTGGATTTGAACCCGATGGATTATCAAGTGTGGAAGCTAAGCTGTACAACAATCTCATGCGGCCTAACCAAGAGCAATAAGAGTATGTGTGTATGTTCAGATACTTCATGAGCAGGGTCTTGGAGTTTAAGCTATAACCACTTAAAAATTATGGGAAGATTTACATATATATAGAACACATCAACGAGTGAACGAGTCCATAAAGAACTTTCCAATGAGACTGAGAACAAGTGTGAGCACTGACACATTGAACACAATTTGTGAAACTAGGCTACATGAAGTTTATTTGGTAACAATTATTTGAGATGTGACTGAATAAATAGCTTTTTTGCTGCTTTTAGTTGCGTTATGTTTTTGAATCGTCAAAACACAGCGAGTGAACTCACTAAAAGTGAAATAACCTTTTGTTCTGCTTGAAATTTTTTGGTGAAATCTGGTAACTGAATACGTAAATTGCCTTCAATGCTGTAAAATCTGTTTTAACAATTCTTACTCCTAGCCAAGATTTTGCTAAAAGCCTTAGGCGGGGTATAGTCTTTCTTGGTCCACCCTGTTTATGCGCCTCAACAGCAGCAGCAACAGTCGACGACGTATAAATTGGATGACCAGGCATGCAAACACATTGTGTGCAAGAATCACTGCGCTTGCACTGGCTCCCATCACCTCAACGGACCAACAATGACACGATAGAGATACATGTCTCAATCTATATCCATCACAACACGAATCACGAGATCATTTATTCATCGATGGATATTGCGTTTCAACCTTTTCTCCGTTGACAACTCGACCAAGAATTCTTTAACTTGTCTGAATTCAGAGCCACACCATTAATTCTTCCAGTATAAACATGGCCACAATTATTTTATGCTATAGTATAGATACTTCTTCTGTTTCCTCATACTGAAACCAACGGATTTGTTTAGACAGATACAGAACCCTTTGATGCATCTTTTGAATGGTGCGAGAATTTCCGGCGATTTATGTTACGTTACTATTACACAAACACCGCAAACACATTCAAACAAAGTCAAATCGATCATGTTGTGAAGATATGATCGAGAACCGCAAACCACTCTTCAAATTAAGGCTTCATTTAAATGATTGGTGCATGTTTCTTTGATTATCTCATGAGCGCATTTCGGATTCTTTTCAAAGACTAGGTCTATGTGCTTCCAAATTTTGTCGCATTCTCGTTGTTTTCCAAGCGTCATGTCCCTGTTAGCGGGATTTTCATCCCTTAGGGCCTTCCTTGTTACCATCCGATCTTGTGAAGCATTTTGTACTATGACAATTGTTTATGGTTGATGGTTACAATAAATGGATTGATTGATTGATTGATTATTAGGTCTACAAATTATTCAGTTAATCCCTTTTATCTACAGGGTGGCTCGAAAAAGTACAACCGGATAATTGCAATATCTTCGCAACCGATTGACCTTTATCTGCGAAAACTTTCCAATTTGCAGGGGAATAAATTTCCAGCAATCCCTGAAAGTTTCACTTGAAAAGTTTCATTTTTGCAAAAGATATCGCTATCTCTACAAAATGGAAAATCTTCGGAGAAACAATTCAATCGGTTGCGAAGTCATCGCATTTTATCCGGTGGTACATTTTTTTGGAGCCACCCTGTAGAATAATGTTTCTTATCAACGCCTTAGTTTTTCGTGTGCGAAGTATAACATCTTACACAATCAGTGGCAGACTGATAGGCGCATACGTCATATAGTCTATTTATGACAACCGTGTGCAATAAAATCATCTATCATCTTTTGTAGCTCTTTTTCTTTATAATTAGGCACTGCCACCCTTACTATATAATATTATAGCATTTCCATTGTTTATTTTTGAAGACCCAGAACAAGAATCTGTGAAACACGGGTAGAATAATAGATTCGTCGGTTTTCGCAGAAAAGACCGGTTGAGGAACTTAGAGGAACTCAGAATAACTCAGAGGAACTCAGAGAAACTCAGAGGAACTCGGAGGAACTCATATAGGAACACAGAGGAACTCGAAGAAAATCAGAAGGAACTCGGCATAATAATAATCTTGCAGGAAGACCCGTAAGAATTAGAAGACGATCTTTGAGTGAAAAAGAATTAGAAGCATCGGGCGATGGATCGCACCGCCAGCCACTACTACACCAGTCCTCCTCTCCCTCCTCCTCTCCAACGAACCGACACCGACTTATCATCATCATCGTATGGTCGCAACAACGAGAAGCAGATGCATCATCAGCAGCAGATGTCAGCTGCAGCAGCCGTCGGTGCCTACTACAGCAGCTACCTGTACGGGGAGACAGCGCACCACCATGGTTCGTCGATGGGAGGATACGAGATCCTCCCACCTGTCGTTGACTCGTCGCCTCCCATCCAGGGCTACCACCTGGCTGGAGCTGGACAAACCTTTCCAGCCTGCAGCATTGGGTCTTCTGCAGGGTCATCGTCCATGGACCTACAGGCCGCGTCGTCGACTGCAGGCAACAGGGCAGCAGCAGCGTCGATGACACCCGACGAGTACCCCACTCTGAGGCTGCTGCAGAGGACATCGGGCAACGCCAAGTGCCCAGCTCCACCGCACAGCGATCTTCAGAGAAGAGATGCTCCTCTGAATCACCATCACCACCATCATCAACAACACCATCAGCAGCAGCAGCAGGTTCCAGGGAGTGCGGTCCAACCACCTCCCGCGCACCAGAATTCGTTTAAGAGAACAGCCGCCGGAAAGTGGTCGGAAGACGATGAGGACGGTGACGAGGAGGGAGGAGATCCAGCGGTTGGAAGAGCGAAGGGAGGAGCGGAGAAGAGCCAGACAGCGACCAACGCTAAACGGTCTGATAACGGAGGAAGCGGGGAAGGAGGAGGAGGAGGAGGAGGAGGAGGGGTGGAGGAAGCGAAACCATCGCTACACTTTCCGTGGATGAAGACTACAAAATCACACGCTCACCAGTGGAAAGCACACTGGATCGGTAAGTGAATTTTATAATAACAATAACAATAATAATAATAATAATAATAATAATAATGATGATGATGATGATGATGATGATGATGATGATGATGATGATGATGATGATGATGATGATGATGATGATGATGATAATAATAATAACAATAATAATAATAATAATAATAATAATAATAATAATAATAATAATAATAATAATAATCGAAACCGGAGGAAGCTGGCACTCCGAGTCACTGGAATTCGTTCAGGAGTTGGGAGGCAGAATTTCGATGTCGACCGGTGACCAGAGAGAATCCAACCATCTGCTCCAGCCAGGGGCGCCGTTAGGCGTACGCACTTACGCAAGTGCGTACAGCGCGGAAAGGCAAAAAATTTTTTTCACAACTTGTAAATTTATTATAAGCGATGAAATTCTATTGAAATTTTATAATCTATAGAATATACTTACTTCCTTACTTACTTACACTCTAATAGAGACCCATCTTGGCATTGAGCGTCTTATAGCCGCCTAGGCCCTAGAGGTCTATGGATCCTGGGATTCCTGGATGTAAAACCATTAAAACTTTTTTTAAATTTAATTTTTGTTTGTATGTGTTTTTATGTGCACTTTTTATAGCCAGGGGCGGATCCAGGGGGGGGCAATCCGGCCATGGCCCCCATTTAAAACTGCCATGGGACGTGGCCCCCCATTTGGTATGAAATTAGCAATATGCATATGGGTGTAATGGCATATTGCCCCCCCCCCCTATTCGGAAAATGGCATGGGACGTGTCCCCCCAGTCGGTTTTCAAGTGGAGGAGTAAAAAAAGTCATCAACTTTTTTGGCGGATGAAAATGGTATGATTTTCTCAAAAATATAATTTTGGCAGATGACTAAAAAACCCTCATCACCTTGTTTTGGCGGATGAAAAGTACTTCAGCCAAAGACTGATCCCTATTTATTTTCGACCAACAACCAAATTTCGAAATTTGTTTCACCTGTCCCATCCCAGGTTCTAAGATTTTTGCCCCCCCCCCTTGGAAGAGTTCTGGATCCGCCACTGGTTATAGGCTTATAGCACCCCTTCAAGCTCTCTACTCCGGCCGAAGGGCTGAGCAATTGTGAGTGAAGGACTTGCCCAAGATCCTTACGCGGCGAGGTGGATTCGAACCTGGAAAATTCCGGCTTCAAGGCGACGATAGCATAGCAATATGCCGATCTAAAGGTATCAAATTGCACCTCCTAAACATCACTCCAGGTAACTTGTACCGTAACCGGTTTCAGATTACCCCCCGGACACTAGATTTGCATAGATTTATCCGTCATCCCACTGTGGTTTGTTATCAATATTTTACTCGGAAAAAATAATAGCCTCGAAGCCATTTCTCCATGTAACTTCAGCGGCGATTTAGCATTTTATTTACAGATGAAAATATTTATAACAAACCAAACCACGTAGTTGGATAACGGATGAAAATCTTCAGACCAAAACAAGAAGCGGGATTATTTTTCTGATATTTTTAGTCCAATAAATGCGACGATTGATGCAAATTACAGTTTGCAGGGGGAGGGGTAATGTTTAGGACGGGGTAATAATTTGAAGCCTTTACAAGAGAGACGCCAGACTTCATTTCTCCCACATTATGGCCTCCGAACAGCCCAGATTTGAATCCTGTCCACTATAAAGTGTGGAGCGTGCACGCATAATGAAAGACCGAGTCTACCAGACAACAATCCATGATATAAACGATCTGAAGCAACGCTTGTTGGAAGTGTGGGAAGGCCTGGACCAGAGGATAATTGACAATGTTGTTGCGTAATGCATGGCGCCAGCGCTTCCAGGCTTGCGTGCAAGCAGGATAACATTTTGAGCATCTTAATTAATAAAATAACAAAAACCATACTGTTGGAATCATATCGCTAGTTCAATTCTCTACATATCTGGAAAATTTTAGAATGATTAATCATCAGGCATTAGAGATATAAGAAAACATTTGATTGAATGTGGCAGAAAATTGCTTGTAAAGTGAAATTTCGGCATATGAAGTTTAAATATTCATATCTTTTTATCCGTTCAATTTTATCTCTTGAAATTTTGGAATCATATTCTTGGTCCACTTCTCTAAATATTTAGAATATTTTAGCGTGATACTTTATCAGGCATCAGAGATATATAAAACAATTTGGCTTAGTTTTTTTTGAACCACGGTGTAATTGTCTAAATTTATTGGGTGACAGTTTGAATTTCCATATTACCACGAGAGAATCCTATATCCTACCTATACGTTATGCGCCCAAAGAAAGATAATTATATTATATAGGTTCACCCTGTAGAACGAATCGATAATCACATTGAAAATCGCATTGTAACAATCACAACGAAATAATCCCCCGCTGGGGAGCTTACTGTAAAGACAAAAGCTTTCTCTTTTACAATAACATTTTGATTTTTATTGTTATCCTGGTAGCTTGCGACACTGAAAAACGACTTATTCTTTTAAAATTTCGCGACTTTGTCGTTCACAAATAGCTGGCAAACAAGAGCCTAAAAAAGGCTCCATTTAAGGTCGAAACAGCCAAAAATGCGCTGGTCGCTGGGGCTCCGCCCCAGACCCCGCTGGGGGAGCTTACGACGCTCCCCCAGACCCCTAGTCGGGATGGGCTTCGTGCCTTCGGCACTCGCAACTTCCCGCCTTCGGCGCCGCCACTGACGACCAATTAGGCCTACAATACAGCGTCCTGGCACTTTTTTTACACTTTAAGCACTGTATATTTATATATATATATATATATATATATAATTATAAATATATATGGGATTGGATTGGTAGTATTTACGCCCCCCTAACCAGAAATCCTGGATCCGCTCCCGAATATAAGCTCGTATTGATCGCTGTTCGCTTCATATTATTTTGTGCAAGTTGTGCGTACAGAAATAAAATCCTGGCGGCGCCGCTGGCTCCAGCGCATTTCAGTCGCGCTCCAAGTAGGAAACTCGTTGTCTGTGTTGGGCACGACAGAACTTATCGGCCAAGACACTGAGAGGCCTATAGGACCTAACGTTTAAAACGATTATTTTACTCGTCTGTACATGATTGTGTCAGTTTTTGAAGAAATAAATGTTTTATAATAATAATTGCAGCTGAAACATTGGGTCCCATCAATATCGCGGGTCGGGAATTTTTATTAGAGTTGGGCCGCCGTTGTGCCGCGGTTTCCGGTGACCCAAGAGAAACTGTCTACCTCTTCCAGAGACTTTCTATTTGCACACAACGTTTCAATGCAGTTGCTTATAGGGGTACTTTTGCACCACTCCCCGGGGACGATATCATAGCTCTCTACGCTTGAACACTTTTCTGTTATCAGTCCGGTTTCAAGCTTGTTTTGTTTTTCAATAAATGATTGTGTTATAATAATAATAATAATAAATTAATAATAATCTGATCTTGACGAGTTCTAGCCGTTTCAGAATGCAATTTTTTACGTCTCCAAATAATTTTTTGAAATCCCGTGGGATCTGAGATACCTCGGGTAAAAAAATAATAATAGTAATAGTAGGCTAATAATGAGAATAATGGTAATAATA
>OX243813.1:21409309-21526809 GCA_945859605.1 Lumbricus rubellus | reverse complement strand
ACAGAAGGGAGATCCTAATAGTTATCTGGTCTCCGGGTAGGGGGGGTGAACGGGTCGGGGGTGGGCTGATGTGGTGGGACACGGGGGAGGGAGTTGGACCTGTGGACCAGAAGAGCGAGACGTTTTGTGTGCGTATTTGCTTCTAGTACGGGTCCAACATTCATAGATTGGCTGCCGGGCTAACAGCGGTCATAAATATATCAGACTGTTACAATTTATCTCGTGCAAATAGAGAGCCGAGCTGTTGGCGCTGACAGTTGAGTTGACGGGCAAAGATAACACGCCAGCCTGGCCTGCTTGCCAGCCGTCAACGTACGACCGACCGACCGATCGACCGCCGCCGCCGCCGCCGCTGGCCGCCGCCGACGACGACGGGGTCTCATTTATCTTCGTCCCCTTCTCGTCAAACATGCATCTGTAGAGGACAAATGAAACGGCGAGATCTACTCCTATAGCAGACGATAGTGTATCGGCAAGACGGAGGACACTCGCCCGATGCGCCCGTCCGTTCACCCGTCCTCCCGTCCGCCCGCCCGCTAGAGTATGGCCCGATGACGACGACGACGACGACGACGACGACGGCTATTAGGGTCGAAACACTCATAGTTGGTGGAGATAATGCGGGCAACTATAGACAATTCACTCATGTCATCATCATCGTCCGGATATCTGCAATCATTTGCAGCGCTCTAATCATTTTTTATATATATATTGTCATCGTCATCTTCAGATAGAATAGATCATTCTCTCTCGTTGATAATACTATATAGGTCTCTGCCGATAGCGGAATGAATTGGATCGGTGTTTCGATGACTGAATGAAAAGCATTCTTTATAGTATACGCAATAATTCCGTAATCGTTCAGTAGACAGAGTCATACACAGAGGCTAGAGAAAGACACAGAGAGAGGGAGACCGACAGAGGCAGACAGAGACAGAGTCAGAATTGTCAAGTCTTTCTTAGAACGCCACATTAAAGTTCTTATTGCACATCTCAAGTCTAAACAAATCAAAGTCTAATCAACCAGTCATTTTTCTGCATGCAATAATTCTCATAATCAACAGAGACAGACACAGACAGACAGACAGACAGACAGACACAGACAGACAGACAGACAGGCACAGACAGACAGACAGACAGGCACAGACAGACATACATGCAGAGAGAATCGTTCGCACGGAGGGGAGCAGGCAGAGAGCTCTGTGATAATATGAGGAATAGTGGAATCTGAAGAAGCGGAGGAATGATGAGGCATGAACTTTGTTTTGTATATAAAATCGATATGGAGAATAAGTGTCGTTTGGAGGTCATCTTATGATGATGGCGATTCCATTACCATCTCTACATGTCCTCATGGAGACAACGACGACGATGAAGATTCTGACAATGATGATGATGATGATGATGATGATGATGATGATGATGATGATGATGATGCTGATGGCAATGGTGACCGATGATGATGATTGCAAGGATGAAGTAGTCTACTGGTATTTTGGAATAGGAATTTTTTAGCATAACATGACTAATATACAGGGTGGGCCATAAAAAGACCCCTAAGGTTTTTGGCCAATATCTTGGTCAGAAATAAGAATTTCCAAATCACATTTTGCGGGCTTAAAGACAATTCATATTTACAATTACACATGATGGCCAAATTTCATCAAAAATATTTCAAAGAGAACATAAGTTATCTCACTTTCAGTGAGACCACCAACTGTTTTTGACGATTCAAATGCGTAACGCAACAAAAAGTAACAAAAAACCGGTTTCATTAGGTATCATCTCGCATAATTGTTATCAAATAGCCTTGATGCGTCCAGATATTAAATTATTATTATTATTATTATTATTATTATTATTATTATTATTATCATTTAGGAAAGAAACAGAGTACCAGCGTAACTGGACTTCGCTGTGAAGACATTTAGTAAGAAGATCAAGTTGGTAAACAACTGATCTTTCAGATTAATAATTTTGCTAATAGAGCAGCGAAATTCAAAATTTAAAATGCAATTGACCAAGATGCAAATGTTAAAGAAAATGTGTATTCAGGCACACTTCATGAGCAAAATGTGTAAATGTCCTGGAGCTAAAGCTATAATCAGTGGCGGATCCAGAACTGTTCCAAGGTGGGGGCCAAAATCTTAGATTTTGGGACGGGACATGTGATTTTTTATAGAAATTTCGTTCTTGGTCCCAATAAATCGGTCTGTGGCTGAGGAGAAAAAATACTTTTCATCCGCCGAAAAAGTTGATGACCTTTTTTGTTTTGTCATCGGTCTTTGGCGCTGAGGAAAAAATACTTTTCGTCCACCGAAAAAGTTGATGACCTTTTTTTAGTCCCCCTCTTGAAAACCGAATGGGGGGGCCACTTCCCGTACGATTTTCAGAATAGGGGGGACAATATGCCATTAACCCACATTCGCATTGCTAATTTCAGACCAAATGGGGGCCACGTCCCATGGCAGTTTTAAATGGGGTCCATGGCCCCCCCTGGATCCGCCCCTGGCTATAATCATCACTTACTCTGATAGATAGAACTCTAATTGCATCTTCCCCTGGCGGCTGCCTGTCCGCGCCTGCAGATTCGCATTTCGGTGTTACCTTGCGCGCGTTACAGATTTATTTATTTCATAATAATAATAATAATAATAATAATAATAATAATAATAATAATAATAATAATAATAATAATAATAATAATAATAATAATAATAATAATAATAATAATAATAATAATAATAATAATAATAGCCGTTCCAGATCAACATTATTTATATCTCCGGTTATTGTTTGATGTTGATATTGATAATAATATTGATAATAATAATAATAATAATAATAATAATAATGAAGACGAGGCCTGACCCACCAGACATACATTCTTCAGTTAATAATAGTCCATAAGTCCCTGGGGAATGAAGTACCTCAGGGCAAAAAAAAAAAAAAAAAGATAATAATAATAATAATAATAATAATAATAATGATAATGATAATGATAATACTACTACTACTACTACTACTACTACTACTACTACTACTACTACTACTACTACTACTACTAATAATAATAATAATAATAATAATAATAATAATAATAATGATAATAAACAACATTTTTGTTCCAGCGTATCTCGCTGACGATACAACGCTACAACGCAGTTGCGTTTAGGGGCACTTTCGCCGATCAGGACACAGAGTATGAATAGGGCCGTTCCAGACTGTGATTTTATATTAGGCGGTAGATAAGTCCCTGAGGGATCCTGTATACCTCAGGGCAAATTTTAAAATGATAATGATAATACTACTACTACTACTACTACTACTACTACTACTACTACTACTACTACTACTACTAATAATAATAATAATAATAATAATAATAATAATAATGATAATAAACAACATTTTTGTTCCAGCGTATCTCGCTGACGATACAACGCTACAACGCAGTTGCGTTTAGGGGCACTTTCGCCGATCAGGACACAGAGTATGAATAGGGCCGTTCCAGACTGTGATTTTATATTAGGCGGTAGATAAGTCCCTGAGGGATCCTGTATACCTCAGGGCAAATTTTAAAAAAAAATTTTTTTTAAATATTTAAAAAAAAGTATAAAAAAATGATAATAATAATAATAATAAAATAATAATAATCATAATAATAATAATAATAATACAATAACAAATAATGTGTTTGAATCTTAATACTATCGAGTGAAATATCTTTAATTTTATGTACTAATTTTCGCGTTCTGTTCTCACCTCAGAAACATTATTCTTCCTTGCATCACGCTTGATTTTTCTGCTCTTCCTTCACTGTTGTCGTTCGTATAAAAATCACAATCATGAGTTATCTCTGTACATTTTACAGACATGTGATACAATACTGGAAACGACGCCATGTTTATTCATATTTTATGCTGACTTTAGGCATTTAGGCTGGGACTCTTGGAGGTTTTAGTGGAACGGTTAGGCATGAAAACTTCAGAACGATCAGGAATAATGAATTATCTTTAATTTTACGTATTAATTTTCGCGTTCTGTTCTTACCTCATAAAAAATTATTCTTCCTTGCATCACGCATGATTTTTCTGACTTATGTGATAGATTCATGTAAGTATACGTGGTTCTCATGTATACGTATACGTGGTTCTTGCTTGTTTGGTTGTAGGAGCTGACATCCGAACCTTCGATGAGAACAAGCGCACCCGTACGGCCTACACTCGCGCTCAACTGCTGGAGCTGGAAAAGGAATTCCACTTCGACAAATACATCTCTCGACCGCGACGCATCGAGCTCGCCAGCCTGCTCAGCCTCACGGAACGCCACATCAAAATCTGGTTTCAGAATCGACGGATGAAGTGGAAGAAGGGCGAGGTGAAGGACACGGTGAAGACGACTTCCGGTGGTCCATCAATGGATGAGACGAAAGCCACATCGACTACCACCACCACGACCAACATCAACAACAACAACAACAGCGTTTCCACTACCATCAAAGAATCCGCCACTCCGTCCCACGTTCCATCCGACGCTCTGTCCTCATCGTCGTCGTCATCTTCCTCGTCGTCATTCCCTTCTCCAGTGGGCACCACTCGTGATGGAGCGGCGGCAGCGGCGGGTCTTTCCACGAGTCCTCCCTCGTCCACTCGTCTTTCCGGATCCTCTGCCTACGCCATCCATCCGTCGATCCAGCAGCATCCGGAAAACGAGATCAAAACTCAGCGCAATACTTCGGTGTCTCAGATTCGCTCGACGGAAGCGGAAGATGAATTATGAATTTATCTAGCGCATGCATGCAGTCACGTGGCTATAGATAATGGAAATCTGGAGACTGTTGTATACAAGGGGGTGAATGAGTGCACAGTTTTGGGACCATGCTCGCTTAACTGACCCTCGATGAAAACGAATAATTGCTGTATTTTAATTTCATTTGCGTAGCCTATAGGCCCTAATTATACCATAGGATCAAAAGAACATGGCGGCTGAATTTCTTTTCGAAGATAAAATGCGTTTAAAACGCCAGCTGTATTTGGGCCTATGGGCCTATTTTACAGAAATCTTACATGTTAACTAGGTATGTAGGCCCAGGCTATATACTGTGGCTACATAAATATAAATAATTTTTTATATTATAGACTGTGAGCAAGACTTTCTTTAAAAGAACAGCTGCTGAAGCTTTCTGTACTCAAGTGTTTACTTTACTATATAAGCTTATAATTTATAGGATAGGATTCTGTTTGTTTGTGATCGACTTGTAGGCCTAAGCACAGATCTCGCCCATGGGGTTTCATAAACAAATGTATATTCATAATCAGATTAGATTGATGTTTCTTATAAATGATTGACAGTAGAGGCAATGCCCTATAATTATTCTGATTTTATTCAAGTATAAATAGGCTATAGGCTATCTATAACACGATCGAAGTAGCCTATATGTAATAGGCCTATCGAAATGTTGAACTCACGATGCTTCAAATTTCGTTTCGTATCGAAGCTGCATCGTAACTTGACTCAGCGTTTGTGTAGAGTGTAGACTGCATGTGAAATCATGAGCGCCTGCAGCGCAAAGCTGCAGTATAGGAGAGTATACTTGACCTCTGTGTTATAACTGACAACTATTTTCATCTGCTACTCATTAGTTTATAACAAATTTCTTCACACTAAAGCGCTAATGGTATACTATCGATACAGAAAGTGAAACTGAGAAACTTATACCTCTTCGAAAAATACGGATGTTCTTAATCTTTGCATTTTTCAAGTTCTTGCTGAACATTTGACGTTGACCATTGTGTTTTGCTCCTCATGCAAAAAAGATATCCGCGCGCGCCCCAAGTGCGGAATGGTCGCAGGAACTTGTTTGTTACGACTTTGACATATAATTGTTTGTTACGACTTTGACATATAATTGTTTGTTACGACTTTGACATATAATTATAATTTAAGCTTGTTTTCAGATGCTCTGATTTCAACGATCCACCTTCATGGTTACTGACTATGACTGTGTTCCTGCATGGGATATATTATAATTCATAGGAATACTTAAACGATTAATTGAATCGCAAACGATCCTAAGGAATTCTGTGTGGACTTGTCTCACCGGATGTAAAGAATACCATAATAAAGGTATACATGTTTCATAAAGAAATGTTGGAACCTCCAACAAGAAAAACAGAAACACATAATTTTATTTTCACGCCGAAGTGTTTAGAATAAGGTCACTATATTTTTTATGTGCATTTGAATGTCTATTATAGTAATATTGCCACTCTAAAGACTGCTATGCTATATATAGGCCTAGTTTCGCGAATTTCGCGCCTCTTATGTTTTATTGGGTTTTTTCATGAACTGTTGGGACCATGACCATGCACGTGGGTCTAAAGCCACAGTTAACAACATTTAGGTCTACTCATTATGATGTTGGCCTATATTGCAAGTTGCTGAAATATAATTTTTATATTGGTGCGGTTGGCCTGCATGGAAGCGCTTCTTAGTGGATTTTCTTCAAGGGCACTATAAAAAAAAACTTTGAAATGAATGAATGAATTATTGAGTTGGGCCAATTTATTTCCTATAGAGTCAATTAGGACTACCTCTGCGCAAAGGTCACTGCCGAAAATATAGGATGTCCTGGATGTAGGCCTAGGCCTATTCGCTATGATAGCAAGGTTGGTCTTCCAAGAGTATGAATGCGTCTAATACTCAGGACAGAAGAGCCGCGTTGAGCGAAGAAAGGGATCTGTAGCCACTCAAAGATCACTCGAAACACGGTTGGTCCCTCTATATAGTTCAAAGGAAATGGACAAATATTTCATCTGACGCCGTCTGGCCTTTGATTTCAAACAAGCAAACAACTAATGTATATATCTTCATACTTAACACCCTGTAGAGAGTGTCTATCTATAGCAACTGTATACATTCCACAGGGCTTCACCTTTCCCCTTATCTGCTACTAAAGCGGGATGTCCTCAAGAATATCCTCTCAGACCGCTGTGTCGCTGTAGGCCTATACCACACCATCTGCATAGATCATCCGTAAACCATCCGGTCAAACTTAAGTGGCGCAGTTTATATATATAAACAAATAAAGAAATCATATAGATTAAGTGGTGCCCGAAATAATGCAAAATGGCAAATGGCAATAATGGCAGAATTTTACGATTGATACGGCTTGAAGAAAAACAATCGACTTTCAGAACATTAATAAAGCTTGAACTTCCGAAACAATAACTATATTATATAAGACCAAATGGCCTCCTAATTATTGACAAGGAGGTGATATAATTAAATACGCTCTCACGTATGTTATACATGTAGATATATTCATAAATAAACCGTTCTTGACTTAATTGAGGCCAATTCAAATTTCGATTTGAAAAATGTGAATGATAGACCCTATAAGACCTTCAGACATTTTAAAGACAGAGTAGGCCTATACTGGTCGTCCAACAGGGTTTAGTCTAGTCCCTCTGCTTAGAGGGAGGGAGGAATTCGGGTTTCTGAAATTTCCCTTTGGCCGGACTTTTGGGTGGACGACTGAGTGACCGACGATACCCTCGACGGTTCAAATTTTCTGACGACCTTCGTTAGTCATTTGGTAAACATTTCCGAAAATGTAGGCCTATCAATTCTGCTACTGACAAAACTACTGATGGCCTTTTTAGTGCTTATGTCAAAAAAATCGAAAAATACCATTTGCGCTGCTAAAATAACTCGGATTTCTCGGGAGGGGGAGAAATATTTTGCACATTCAGTTTTTCCGGGGTTGGAGATAAATATTTGCAATTTATAATTATATATGCAACACCTTGCGATTTTTCATGGGGGAGAGGGGAAATCCATTTCGGGGAACTTCTCCCATAGACGTCTAGATTAAACACTGATCGTCCAATGCCCTATATGGGCCTAGACTTATCTTGGAGCCCGACAATAGACACTCCTTAGGCCTAGTTGAACTCAGCCCTCTTTTTTAACGAGCACATGATAGATTTTTGGCGTCGTTTACTAACGACATTAAAAAACAACGATGTTTTGCTTCCAGCCTTCCAGTATTTCGATTCATTTTTGAGATCTTCACTAAAATTTATGAATTTAAAATTTACGATCTTCATTTTTTAGACCCATACTTCGTGTCTCAAATGACCGATGAACTCACGCCTGCCATCTTGCGACTTCAAATGCAGAATACAAAGCAGACTTTGCGGTCGGTTTTAGAAAATTATCCAGCTTCAAGTCAACTGGGTCTGCTGATTGCCGATGCCTCAGAATGCAAAAGTTATTCTGCATAGGTGGCAATTCTTCCGGGTCTTCGAGCAAGTTTTAAATCTAGTCCGAATTTCGTCTAATTTGGCAAGCGATAATGTTTCTCAAGGTGGAACACAAAAACAGCGAGACCGGTATTAATATTTGAAAATTCAATTTTTAGACATACCTTGGTCTACATGCTGTGAGACGAAGCTTGAGCATGAAACAGCAATAACTTGCATTCCATAATAACATGACACGTGATATAGCGCATGGTTGACTGTTAATCACGAGGTTTGCCTGACCATCACACACGATCTTCTTAAATTGTCGTTCTGTGGTAGACCTAGATGATTTTTTTAATTTGCGAGAGTCCTACATTCCTTTAGGCCCTACATTCATTTAGCCCAACTAATTGATGGTTCCGCAACGTATGGTAGCCTACAGCAAAATTAAAAATGTTTTCTCGAATGCCGCTGCATAGCTATGTTATGCAATTTTGCATAGGAACAAACTCATTTGTCGTCGTGAAAGACTTTGAGCCACATTCAATGACTACATGGAGTTCGTAGATTTGGTCAAATATTTAGACCATTTCGGAGTGAGATATTTTGTAGCGTTTCACACTTTTTCTTCTGACGATTGCAAGGACAAAAGCCAGTTGTGCGGTTGAAAGTTCCATTCGCACATGGTGGATTAGAGCAGTTGTTGTGTTCGATACACCTGTAATACATAAGTGAATTATATATAAGCAGATGAGATTAAATTTCCCATAGCCTATTACATATGCTATCGCAGAACGTATGCAAAATACTCAGAGGCTTCGCAAGGATATTTTGTCCCTGGGCCCAACTATGGTATTTTTTCCTATTCTTCTTCTGTAGGCCTATTGACTACTTAAGATTAATACCATTAATGAAAACAATGAAACCATTGCCTTATATTATAAGATATTGACTTCATTTGATTTATTTCACATTCTTCAAATAAGCCTATAGCCTACATCGAATATAGTAATTCCCATTTTAACGAAATAAAAATATTAAAAATACAATCAATATTTTATATATACATGGTGGCGCTTAACCCCCCCCCAAGTCCAACGCTAGTTGCGTTCCTGCTTAAATCTCTTAAATACGCCTTTATGAATGCTCACAGATTCCGTAACTTAAATTGTCAGACATTTTTTGTGTCCATACAGAACACGAGTGGATGCAAGAAATCCAGTGTAACTCTTAAAGCGATTGCAACCTCTCTATAGATTAAAATCGTCAAAGATGTCTCACTTGAGATCTGATTCAGTCAGCTTTCGCCATCCTTGTGTCTCCGATAAGCAGACTTTGTAGCTGTGAGATTCGACGTCACAGTAGCACTCACATCGACCAGATTCACGCCGCCGTCGCTGAAACGACTCCGGACATTCCAAGCAGTCACTGTTCAATCATAACCATTCAAAACTCTCAGATTAAAGTATAAACTTTTGCTATTAATTAGACACTATATTCTATACTAGGCAAGACTAGATTTACATAAGTGAATTGGACGAGATTCAATAAGACGGCGCTCCCGACTACAGCACGGAATTTCACGCCGAAGCGCATGAGCAAATGCAAGTGAAGGACTTTCTCTAGATCCGTGCGCGGCGGCTTGAGGTGGATTCGAACCTGACCTCCGACTCCCAAGGCACCGAACCTACCACTATGCCACCGCGCCCACGATTCATGCTACGATTAGTCAGTGAACATCACTATCAGTTTTCTAACTGGAGTAAAGAAGATATTTCCGGTAGGCTTTGGGCAGTGCCAGTGCAGAAACGACATCAACTCGATATCCGGTAGGCCTATACTGACAAATCAAAGCATTTCTCACGTTTTTTTCAGTATAGGATATAGCATTCTGAACAGATAGCCTATTCGTATAATTATGATATAATTATAATTATACACACAGTGTCACACATATTATATAATAATGGTTATCTGATAGGCCTATATAATTATGCAGTTATACAATCACAAACAAATATCTAGAATATAATAATAATGATAGATCTATTATACATGTAGGTCTATTGAACATGTACAGTGTTTGAATACACTAATCTCTTACTCTTCGAAATCTGTGATAGGTTTGCAGGTGCAGTCGGTGTGATTCGTAAATCGAAACAATCGAATTTTCATCGATCCGTCCACGTTCGATACTTCCTGTTACAAGCAAGACAAATTTATCTTGTAGAACCTTACGAAAGAGTCAAGTATTGCCTAATTTGATATGATCAAACTAAGATGCATTTTGGTAATTGGTAAAAGGGAATTGCTGCTAGTTTCTAATGTTTGGATGTAGAGACAGAGTGAATCGAAATTGGCAGAAATAACAAATGAGTCGCAGTAAGATTTTTATTCTTTCACGCAAGGACATTGGACTCGGCTAGCCTGCATGGATAACGAAATAATGTCGACTGTCTACAAAGGCAATTAAAAAGGTTTATTAACCGAGATCTATTTTTTATAGGTGCGGAATGACATAAGATTATTTTCAGGGCAGCGAGAAAATAGCTACCGGTAGTAGGCCTATAAATAGATAGGAATGTTCATTGGCCTAGTGATAACAAAATGAAATACGAACTTTGAGAAGATAAGTAGCCTAAGAATGGGGTCGCTTTCGCATTGTTTTGGTGGTGGGGGGATGCAGACGGCGTAATACCAAAGTGACTCGAACTGTCGCAAATGAACTGTGGAAACACAGTAGGACTACTATAGTATGCTATATTATATCTAAACAAAAATATAACACTATAGCACCCGCTTTTGTGTATAAATCATATAATGAATTCAATAAAGAAAATAGCCGAGATTATTCGAAAACCGTTGCATAAAAGTTACAGTTAAGCTACAGTAGGCCTATAATACTTACGTGTATCTATGCCTACATTTCTTGCAGCTACTTACCCTGAAGGCCTTGATGATGTTGGTGCTCTTTTCGACGCTGCATACAAGTCCATTCGCGCAGCAACCTGACCTCGGTCGACACCGAAAGACCACGGTGCATTCTGGGTAATAGTCCTTCGTGATGTCAGTGTTCCTTGATCTCATGCAGATTACTTCCGGAAGAGGAAACTCGCATGAGTAGTTTGCCTCCATCTCATCCTCATGTTCGTCCGCCATTGCTATGAAAAATTTTAATTAATATTTCATGGTGCACGGGCCTAATGTATAAAGCGAATTAGTTTCGAGGACGCAGCTTATAACTGCTAATAAAATAGCAACAGAAGTTTCAAGTAGATGATAAATTATTTAGTTCACTCATTTCATGCAGAAACTTATATAGCGCCTCTGAAGTTTGCAGATCGAAGTGTGCAATGACCATCAATAAATTAATACTGTTCAAGATAGCACAATTGCTATCATAGTGACTATTATGATGACAGCTGCAGGCCAGCTTCTGCAGCTGACTCACCCACCTGTTAATTCCTCTTCGTCGTAGTTCCCATCGACTGGATGAAGAGTGAGCTTTGGCTGAGCTGGTGGTAACCATGGCGATTCTTCTTCTCCTTCTTTCGCTCTTCGTCCTTCTCCCCTCATCTCACCAGAGGTTTCGAATCCGTCGTCCTCACCGATGACGTATTCTAGGACTTTATATGGATCCTGGATTTTCATTACGGAATTATCTTGTCCTCCATTATCTGAAAATGCCCGGTTCCTCTTGGCATCCTTGACATCCGTAACTCTTTTTGGCCTCAGTTTTCTCCTGTGTCTTTGTAAATCCTGATCTCACACACAAGCGAAGCACTTATACACTGTACACACACATAATAATTATATTATAATATACTACAACTTAATTTGTAGTAATGGTAGTACTAGTAGTAGTAGAAGTAGCAGTAGTTGTAGTAGTATTTGTAGTAGTTGTTGCAGCAGCAGCAGTAGTAGTAGAAGTAGTAGGAGTAGCCTAGAAACAGCAGTGTACTAAACCAATTATAATAGCCTAATAGTTGTCATTATCATATAATTATATGATAATGACAACTATAAGGCTATTATTTATCTGGGCAAACTGAAAGCTACAAATCTTATGAAACAATTTGTGACCATCTTCAACTAAATGCTGCCTGCAAGTCTGCAACTTATTTCAATACACAGACTCTTTTTCGCTTGTCGTTTTGAATCACAGCTCAGCCGAACAGTTACAACGATCGACTTTCATCATTTTATACGCTCTATAATATAGGCTAGTTGTTGTTTGACGACACTGTTCTGACAAAGATTGCCAACATCGCCCTCCTCCATTATACATGCTTGGTACTGGCATTACCTGAGTACAAGCAGCGGCCACGTATCTTTTCTAATAAGCCCTAATCTGAATAAGTGTCTATAGTCTCGGTCCTGTTTGGTAATTTTTGGTACCCGCTCCTCTAGCTGCTCGGTCTGACGTGTCCCTCTAGCGAATAGGCCTAACTTATCAGTACCTCCGGAACGGTTCATGCCACACACCTCACCATCAAACTGAAGAGGGCATTACAACGTGCACAAGTAGCTAAAGACGCTTAGGCCTACTCCCAACTAATGCTCACTGCGGAAGCCATGCAACATGCTGCTCTAGTATACAACCTACGTTTAAAATCAACTAAAGGACTACCGGTACACGTCAGACAAAAACACACCAATGACGGGGAGCATCATAACACATAACTGTAAAATCAATGAAGGGCTGTTTTCCCAAAAGAATGCCCCCACAAGTCTAGAATTATCTCCATTACGGCAGGTATTCCACAAGAAAATTACAGAACGACCCTTACACGGCAGGGGCCCCTGTACAAAATTACAAGATCTTAACGGGGGTGGGAGTGGAACGCTATTATGAATCTTTTCTAAGTTCTTTTTGGGACAAGGTGTCTGCAGTCTTCACACACGAGGAAAGAAACGAAATCGACAAGAATCATAAACCAATCCTTAGCATTTCTGCCTCCCTGTGGCCTGACACGTCCCTCTATCGAATAAGCCAACCATTATTATCAGTACGTCTAGAACGGATTATGAGCCAATATTTAATCTTCCTTTTCTCAACTATTGAAGGACATTTAGGTCTTTTGGCCGATTTTAAAGCTTCCTTTCTCAACTAGAAGGAGGACTCTATCACCCCATAGACTAGAAGGACTACTTAATCCATCTATATAGGCTCTTGGTAAGTGAAACGCATAGCAGCAGACTGCAGTCAAAGCTTGCGAACTAGTGAACACTAAACGCAGATAAGGACAATAAAGACAGCGCGAGTAGAGCGGTATAAAATTATATTATGGCCGTCTTCTGAGGCGGCAA
Source organism: Lumbricus rubellus (assembly GCA_945859605.1). Classification (NCBI taxonomy): domain Eukaryota; kingdom Metazoa; phylum Annelida; class Clitellata; order Crassiclitellata; family Lumbricidae; genus Lumbricus; species Lumbricus rubellus. The sequence goes on along the minus strand of OX243813.1, from coordinate 21,513,247 downwards.
CACCTTTACAAAAAAGTCCTCAGCAAGCCGACCATATATCCGCAACAAGAAGATAATAAATCCACAAAATTTTATGTAGGCTTGCCGCCTATCCATCCTTATAATACTATCCTCCTGCATCAGTTCAACTTGGGGACCAACACCCCTTCCGCCCAACCGACTCCACAACCTCACTGAACTGAACTGATATCCACTCTCAAGCACGTCACCGACCTTATCACAACAAAACGACTATGCTATCTAAGATAGTGTGCGGCATCAGTTATAATCTCGATGTTTTGGTTAAGTTTGGAGGAGATACTTTTTATGTGATCGTTTTTCGTGTCAGGCACTGATCCACACACTTCCAGAGATTCTGTGAACTTAGCTGGGAAAGGGAATTTCCATTAGGCCTAATACTCATAACAAATATGATGCCGCGGGGAACAAGTTTTCCGCAAGACTTAAAAAGTATGATGGGCGCTGGCCTAAATTGAGCGTAAGTACGGTAAGTGTATTGGCACAGAACCACTCTGTTGCTAGTCATAGTTCAGTGTTTACAATTTGGATTAAGTTGGCCCTGTGTATACGTTCAAGTGTTTCCTATGCTCTCACGTTCCGGGCATGCATGCTGGCTCCTGTCTGATATAGACAAAGAAAGAAAGAAACTGTATATCTGCGCTATCTAATCCCTAATCTGCGCATGTTATTGATGGGAAATCTAATCAGAAGGTCTCTCTCTGCTAGCAGCTGTAGGTTGTTCTTGACCACCACTGCAGCGTTGTAACTATACATGCATATATATATATATATATATATATATATATATATATATATATATGCATACAGAAGCCACATTCGCCGCGTTTGACGTTCGCTATTATGTAGATTGTAGAACATCAGGCAGCTTACAAGGATCAACGGAATTAACCCAACTACCCTGGACTAAGACATTAAGCAGCGTCCATTAAACCTCTTATCTTATCGGAATATAAAAGGCACTTGTAATAGGCATGCGCACGAGACCATTACACGTACCACCAACACACACACAAACACACACACAAACACACACACACACACACACACATACACAAACATGCGCACATATAATATTATATGTATATATTAATTGTATACAATTCTAAACACTCAATGGTATCGGATAATGGTCACCCATGAAGTGAAGACAGACCGGACAAGGCCGGTGCCAATTGGATGAAGTTTAATTGATTCCTGCATGGCTAACCCCAACATCCAAAGCATGGCGGCTAAATTGGGTGCATGGCCTAACTGACGATTGCATTGAGGGTCAAGCTAGCTCCTGTGCTGGCTATAGAGCCGATAGAGTAAGAACGAAGGTGTTGGTTATAAGACCAGAAGCATAGGCCTATAATAGGCCTACTTGTCCGTAGATTGAGGAGCTAACCCTGTGTGAAGAAGCGGAGAGAGACAGTAACTTTCATAGCCTAGATTTGGCCAACAACATGAAATAGGCCTAACTAGGCTATATGCAGGTTCATGAGTTTGTCGTTGGTTGAAATCAATTGCCATGGCACTGATGGCAGAAACCGCTCAGCATATAAGCTTACCAGCATAGTAATCACGCCTCTGAATCCTTGCTCGCCGGAGTGCCTTATCTGCCTGGAGATTAAGTTAAGGACTTTGTTAACATTGTGAAGACCACCCTGCAGTTGTGGGACTGGAGAGGAATATTCCTAGGCTGATGGGTGTTGAGTCGATGGGGCAGTCCCTAGAGAGAACATATGTAACGGTTCGTGTCAGTCGCTTATGTCGCACAATTCAGATTTGTGCAATGAAATTGTTTTCATCAATCCATTTAGCCCCCTCACCCCCCTCTGGTGCCGCCACTGAATTAAACCTGAATGAAATTCTAATGTTCACAATCATGTGTGATATATTGTTTGCATGTCTGTATGTGTACTTCTTATAGCGCCCCTTCCTGATTACTACTCAGAAGCGCTCCCGACTACAGCGCGGCTACTGAATCGAAGTTTTACACTGAAGCGCTGAGCAATTGCGAGCGAAGGACTTGACCAAGGTCCATACACGGCGACTTGAGGTTGAGTCGAACCTGCAACCCTGTGGCTGCAATTGGCAATGAACATTATCCACTACACCACCGCGTCCCACATAATATCACTTGGTAATTTATGAATATGCTTGGGCTGGCTTTTCTAGAAAATACCGATAGACATTAAAGCCCCTTTATGATTATGCCTGGGCTGGCTTTTATAGAAAATACCGATAGACATTAAAGCCAAGTAATTTGTGTCTTCTCAAGAGTCTATAGGTCTATATAGGTTCCTACTCTCTTACTCTCGACGATGCCTTTATTAATGACGTCGACAGTGCTTTCACCTGAAACTTGTAAGGTGAGATATATATCCCACTTATCCAGTCTTGTATGAGAGAGTGAAAAACAGTGAGAGAGAGAGAGAGAGAGAGAGAGAGAGAGAGAGTGAGTGAGAGAGAGAGAGAGAGAGAGAGAGAGAGAGAGACGGACGGACGGAGAGAGAGGGACGGAGGAGACCTATTGCAGGATTACTCCCTTCTACGAAGAGCTGTTCAGATAAAATAAAAATTTCGTTTGAGAGGATCTGCCATTGGGTTGCAATGCCTTTCACTACAACCCACTCAGCATTAATTTAATGTATAATAGGCATGCACTTCGCTAAGACAAAAGGCCTTAAACATACGCATATATATACTCGACGGGCTTAAACTGTGTTGCATGTAGTTCAGGAAAACTAAATCAAATAGTGCCGAAGAAGCTTATAAAAAATCTTTGTATACCAGTGCCATCACTGCCTTGAAGGTTCTTTTTCAGAGTGTTATCTTGAGTGTGGGCCTCATTTGCACCCGTGACTTATGAGAATCATAATCAAAAGCTAGAAACATCCTTCTGACTAATGGTGTATAGGAAAACAACTTCATGGTTATATTATTAATTTTATTATAATTATACAAATTACAAGGTAACTTCTGTGATGTCTTTTATAATGCTATATTGATATCAATCGATCGTCTAGCAAAACTAAGCCATGATCAGAACAGCTCTCATTCTTTCGGTTCAAATAGATAGACGGACAGACAGACAGACAGACAGACAGACAGACAGACAGACAGACAGGCAGACAGGCAGACAGACAGACAGAAACAGAAGCATAGATAATCGATAGGCTATAGGGATAAGTCAGATGAAAGAGGCATCATTTTGGCATAATCATGTGACAATATCTTCATATGGGGCCTTCACATAGTGCCCAAAATGGGTCTCTTCAAGTTAATGTCTATCCTCATCCTGCTAAGGCAGACCCTTAGCTGAGGATGAAAAATCCAGAACGAACAAACGTTGAGAAGGAATTAAAAGAATTCAGGAAGTTAGACTGCACCATCCAAAACAACTCGTTTGCCAGTTAGTGCACGCATGGTCGCATGCTTAATCTAGCAAACGCTTTTGATGGTGGTGGTGGTGGTGGATTTAAGGTTCTGGGTGGAGTGGGGCCCACGGCCGTTCGGGCGGACGACAACCATTGAGTCCACATCGTTTGTTCGGAAAGAATTCTGATAACATTTCTTTTTTGATGATCAGTCTTTGTCTTTGAAATTCAGAGAAATATGCAAATCCTGGTAGCAATTGCTAAATTATGATCTTTGAGAAATCTAAAACTGATGATCTTTTAAAAAGTAATCGCTTGTTTCCGTATTCATTTTCATCATACAATAGTCACACCGTTCGTGGTGACGCAATGTGCAGATGAACAAAAAACTATTCAATTTTTCCTGATATATGGAAATGTAATAATCTTCCTAGGGGAGCTTTCCCCCTTGGAAGATGCCTAGATCAAACACAGTCTGCCAATAGACGTGAGGCGCGGTGGATTACTGGGTTTGTTCGACGCCTTGCAGCCGAAGGGTTGCAGGTTCGAATCCACCTCAAGTTGCCGCGTAAGGACCTTGGGAAAGTCCTTCACTCTAAATTGCATGCTCAGCGCTTCGGCGTGAAACTCCGATGCAGTGTCCGCTCTGCAGTCGGGAGCGCCTCTGAGTAACGAGCCTGAAGGGGCGATATAACAAGTGCACATACAAACAAAAGCAGTTCTACTTATCAGAAGTCCTATAGAATAACAACGAAAACTACGATGATAATGCTGATAATGAGGATGACGATGCCCGGTAAAATTGCTATTAAGTCTTTAATGCTTAAGCCTATCACAAAGAAAATAACAATGACGTTGTTTCTTCTGAATGCGTAATAGGGAAAGTGGTGATACGGTACCATCCAGTCCAAAACTAAAGGTTACGTACAGGTGCCTCTCGTAGGCCTGCTCCTCGAAAATTACGCCTAGCCTATAGAATAGATGATAACGAAAATTAATAGGGAAAAGCCTTGGCAGATAAGTGTATTGCATTTCAGTGTTAAACGTTGACCTATGCTGCTGCATCTGGATTTCTCGGCCGATTCTGTGTATAGGTCCCGAACACATGACATCCAATAGAATTTAAGAGAAACGAGCCAACGGAAATCCCCGTCTTATAAATACAGAATGCCTAGAGCTGGTTGCAGCAACATTGGCTCTACCTTCTTTGAGAACTTAGCGATACCAGCGAAAAAGCGATCGCAGACACTAACGTATAGGCTACAGTATTATGCACTATAGGCCTAGCAGGTAACAGGGTAAAAAAATAAAAGAGGGCTGTTAAATTTGCTTTTTGTAAAACACATGGCCCATGCATGATGCATCAGGGTGGCATGAGCGAACTCACGGGCAGATAGATCGACGGGACCAACCGACCAATCAACTGACTGTTGTAGCCATTATACGGGACACACACACTCACACACGCACGCGCACACACACAGACGCACGCACACACACACACACACACACACACACCAGGAAGGCTGCTGCAATGATAAAGAAATTGTACCAACTGACAATGTGCTGGCCTAACCCTCACTTTCTGCACTATAGCACAGTCAAGCCAAGTGTTTAATTTAGTCCCTCTGCTTTGGCTTTGAGGGGGCGGGGAAAATCAGATTTCCGGGGAGTGTACAAGGACAAACCAACGTTTGGCGGACGGTCAACCGCTAAGACACGTGCCATTCCGCTGACCAGTGGGAGGGTTTTTACCCTTGTCATCTCCGCTTTCTGATGACTTTTTTGCGTCTGGATAGCTCTGTACTTTTACACGTAGAACAGCGGAACCCCCAAACGTATTATAATAGGCATAGATTAAACACTGTCACACTGAGCACAAGCGCGCTGTGGGCCTAGCCTATAATTATGGCAACCGTCGGCGGCGCGTATAAAAAATTATACATGTATAGGGCCCCCAGAAATTCGCGATCTTGCGCAACGCAACTTTTCCGCAAATTTCCAGGTTTCGCGCAACAGCGCAAAAACTGCCAATCCGCGCGTTTTTAGCGCAATTTTTGACAAAATCTTGCTAATTTATCTAAATTGGGCTTTGATTGACTGAAAAATCACTTCAGCGCGAGGCAGTTCAACATAGCAACGAAACCGATGGGCGATAATCAAAATGGCGGCCGCCGAATGGGACAAAATTATATCGGAATTTTTAGTTAAAGATCGTTATTTTTAGTAGTAATGCACAAAACTTAAAGTATAAAAAATTCCAGAACTTTCAAATCAAATCAAATCAAAACTCGTTTATTCAAAGAGATCAAATGCCAAAAAAACACTCAAATAGATCAAACGAAATAATATAATAAAGCACATAAGAATTGAGTAGCTAAAATGTTAGTGTAAAGTGATAGAAAGGATCCCTAAGAATAGGTAGCCCAGAAAGGGTGTGAACCCGCTAAGCCTGGGCAACCACATCAGGCAGGGAGAAATCAGATGGTGGAGAGCAAAGTAAATTGAGTGTGTGGCGAGGCAATAGGAAAACGAGTTGAGCAAGGAAGAATAGTAAAAAATCCCAGTAAAACGCAATTCATTTGGCTGGGCGGCCGTCGGCAACTTGAGAATATTGACCTGCCTCTGCTAGCTCAACTGTTTCCGGATGTTACAGCGTCTTTCTACATCTTTTGGGCTAGTTGGCCAGCCTCTAGAATGGCTGCGTTCCTTCTTATCCGACCGTTCAAACTGTGTGGTTATTGGTTCCTCTAGGTCCCTCTGGGTTCCTGCTCCCCTTGGTGTACCTCAGGGCTCCGTACTTGGCCCTCTGTTATATCTTCTCTACACGGCTGATCTCTGTCCTCTACTTGAGTCCCAGGGGCTCCTTCACCAAATCTTTGCTGATGACACTCAAGCTTACATACACTCTAGCCCATTTGACTCAGTTAACACTGTGCGCCTGATGTGCCTGACTGTTGACGTCCTTTCCTCTTGGATGGCGTCAAACCGGCTTCTCTTAAATCCCAGTAAAACGCAATTCATTTGGCTGGGCGGCCGTCGGCAACTTGAGAATATTGACCTGCCTCTGCTAGCTCAACTGTTTCCGGATGTTACTTTCTCTTCCACGGTCCGTGACCTGGGTGTCACCCTTGACTGTGAACTCAGTCTCACCCAGCATGTTAATCTTGTCGCTCGAAGCTGTTATTATCAGCTTCGTCAACTTCGAGTAATTGCTCGCTCTCTCTCCCATGATGCGCTAGTTGTGCTTGTTCACGCTTTTGTAACTAGTCGTATTGACCATTGCTGCTCAATCCTTGTTGGCCTTCCCCTTGGGGTTCTGGGACGGTTAGACCGGGTTCTACGCTCTGCTGCCCGACTCATCGGGCGAATTCCTAAATTTTCGCCTGTCTCTGCTTACATGCGTGATGTGCTGCATTGGCTGCCAATAGCCCAACGCATCAATTACCGCATTGCTGCCCTTGTTTCTCGCTGTATTCTTGGTTGTGCTCCATCTTATCTGCGCGTCCTCTGTCGTCCTGTCTCTGACATTGAAGCGCGTCGGGCCCTTCGCTCCGCTGCGAAGGGACAACTGCTTGTTCCACGGGCTCGCTTAGCTACCAGACAGCGCCGAGCCTTCTCGGTTGTGGGACCGTCAATCTGGAATGACCTCCCCTCAAACCTCCATCTCCTCCATCTGACCAGTCAATCTCTATTTCTCAAGTCTCTTAAATCTTTTTTCTTTGGTCGTGGCTGGGCTGGGAGCGCCTCTGAGTAGTTTCTTGAAGAGGCGCTATATAAATTCTAATAATGAATGAATGAATGAAGATGAGAATGGTCGTAGTGGAAAGTCAAGGCAAAACAAAAGTTAGAGGGTAAGTGTGTACATTCACAAAAATAAATTAAGCTATAAACGAAGCGGATGAATGAGGTAATTCGATAGTAAATAATAGGTGCAAACAGCATGAAGGCATAATACGACCACGGCCACACAATAAAATATGTTAGACAAAGTTTCTCAAAGCGATCAGACGGCAGCGTCGCGTGCTGTCTCAGCTTATGACAGAACGAACGCATTTAATCTGTATAATAGGCGTCGATCAGGCGTGCACACGAAGACGGAAGGCTACTATTCAACACGTTTTGTAACTTGGTGATTCATTATAATATAGGGCCTATTATACTGCGCCACAAGCATTTTGCTACTGGGATTCCGTGAACTGTACCTTACTAAATTTGATGTGCTGATTCCAAATCTGAAATCCGTTTTTTTCCATCACGTCCAGATTTTTAGTTATGAGGCTGTTTATGTTTTTGTAATTGTATTAATGTAATTAATTGAATTATGCTGTAGTGAGTCATTTGTTTTTAGTTGATGCTTAACACGACACTGTATTTCGACTCAATTCGTTGAATTATTCAAATTAAACCCTTTTTGTAGGTTTGTTTCTGACAAAAGGACTTACTAAATTATAATTATGAGCAGAAGAAGTTGTGTTAATGACACTGACAATTTCTGTTATGTTTGCGGTCAATTCAATACACACAACCAGCGAAAGAATCTTACTCAAGGGCTCAAAACTGCTTACAAGCATTACTTTGACTGTCAAGTCGGAGACCAGGATACGTCATGGACCCCTCATGTGTGTTGTAGCCTACTATTTGCTATTCAGGACTAACACAGTGGTTGAACGGTAAACGGAAGAAGATGCCTTTTGCTGAGTCCTTTCATCCTGAAGTGGATGAAGAGCCTCAACAGGTCCTGTTGACTCAGGGAGACCTGAACGACCTTGTGAGAGACTTGTCATTGTCAAAGAAAAAAGCAGAGGTGTTCGGTTCAAGACTGAAACAATGGAATCTGCTACAGAAAGACAAGATATTTCTATGTTTCGCGAACGCCATACCAATCTCAAAGTTGTCCCGCTCGTTCTTTGGCTTACTTAGTTGACAGTCAGAAGGTCTTTCTTCCACCACTTCACATAAAACTTGGGCTCATAAAGAATTTCGTTAAGCCAATGGACAAAAAGGTGATGATTTTCAGCTTCTCAGAAATAAGTTTAGTCTTCAGAAAAGCGGTCAAACTTAAAGAGGGTGTATTTGTTAGTCCAGAAATACGTGAACTTATGCGTGACAATGAGTTCAGAAGTATATATAGTTGAAGCCGGATGAGCTAGCAGCCTGGAAAGCATTCGTGTTCGACGTTCGTTGTCAAGAACTTTCTTAGTGATCAAAGAGCAGAAAAAGTTGCCGAGCTTGTAGAGAAAATGCTGACAGCATATGAATTTAAGTAGGGCCTATGCTAGAATGTCACTGAAGATGCACTTTCCACATTCTGAACTCGATTTCTTTGCATCCAATCTGGGCGATGTCAGTGATGAGCATGGGGAAAGGTTCCATCAGGATAGCAAGGTGATGGAAAGCAGATAGCAGGGGAAGTTAAATTCCTGCATGATGGTAACCTACTGTTGGTTCTTGCAACGAGATACAGATTTGTCTTATAAGCGCAAAAGCCTGGAGCATGTCTGAATAATTTGCTTTTGCCAATAAATGAGAAGTGGAGATTTGAAAAACATCAGTGTTCATAAGCATGTATCTCTAATAATTAATAACTTATTTTTGTTTTAACAGTAAATATATTGATCAGAGACTCTCTTGACATTTATACAAACATAAATCAGTGACAGTTTTGTTTTGAAATGTCCATTTTGTTAGATGTCCATAATTGCAATATAATTTTAAAAAGGTGTGCAATGCAAATGTATGCCAAAACTAAATATTTCGGTTTTCTCAAAAACCTGACGTGCTGCAAGAAAACCAACAACACCACTGCATTCAGCAGGTCAAATTCTATAAGAAACAGCTGAAGTTTTTCCAGTAGCAAGACAAAAGTTAAAATTTGTTATGCAGTGGAATTATAGGCATATGATGTACAATTAATACCATCTTGAAGTTGTAGGCCTATTTGTAATGAGCGTAGATTTCGGTGGACGTAAATTTTGCAAGATTAAAATTCTTTGCAACCGTCTGAATACATTAATCTCATGGTTATAGAAACTTTATAACTGCATTTTTTGCTTGATTTTCTAATTTCTAGAACGCCAAAGCTTTACACTAAATGACAAAAACACTGATAGATACTTTGGTACGCTGATTCAATGAAAAAATAACGAACATTATAATTTTTTAACTTGCGCAAAATTGGCGCAAATTTATGGTTTTTGGTGCGCAATTTTTTCAGTTTCTTGGCGCAAATTTCTGGGGGGCCTACATGTAGCCTAAGTGCATAATCTCGGTACTGCCTCGATCAATTCAGCCGATAGGCCTATGATAAGCATTTAAGATGCAGCGAATAGGTTAGCCGTAGGCCTATAGAAGGCATGATTTCTACAGAATCAAAATCATCTTTGTGGTGCTCTATTAGAATGTTCTTCAAGGTTGCAACTAGCCACAAATGCCTAAAATCTGGGGCGCGGTGATTTAGGGGTACAATGTATGTTCGGTGCCCTAATTGTAGCCGTAGGCCCTATGGTTGCGAGTTTGAATTCACCTCAAGCCGCCACAAACTCTGAGCAAATCCTTCACTCCCAATAGGGCCTAATGCTCGATCATGCGCTTTGGCGTGAATCTCTGATTCAGTGTCTGTGCTGTAGTCTAGAGCGCCTCTGAGTAGACATAGGCCTACTGAAGAAGCGCTAAAACAATTGCTCACACATACATACATACATACATACATACATACATACATACATACATACATACATACATACATACATACATACATACATACATACATACATACATACATACATACATACATACATACATACATACATACATACATACATACATACATACATACATACATACATACATACATACATACATACATCCACACACACACACATCCACACACACACACACACACACACACACACACACATACACACATACATACATACATACATACATACATACATACATACATACATACATACATACATACATACATACATACATACATACATACATACATACATACATACATACATACATACATACATACATACATACATACATACATACATACATACATACATACATACATACATACATACATACATACATACATACATACATACATACATACATACATACATACATACATACATACATACATAGGCCTACATACATACATTGTGACCTCCATTAAGCCCTAAATGTTTCCATAGTAGGTATGTAGGCCTATACTTGCCTGAGCTTCATTCACTCTTTCAAAATGTCGGAATTTTAGATGTCCTTGAACGGTTAACTGGTTGCTAGTTTGACGATTTGCTTCCAACGTATTTTGTCCCAAATTGAAGTTTAACACGTCGTCCGAAATGATCACGTGACTCTCAGAGAGCAATCCTGTTAAGAAGATATTTGCCACCGTAACCAAAAGCGTGATAGGCCTACTTCTCATCCTGTTTTTGCAAAGAGTTCGCGGTCTTTCCATTGCTTAATGTTTTCAAAGTATTATTAAAAGTCACAGATTTAATCTTTTTCCTACTTTCGCTGGGCATAGAATATAATCATTCGCCGTTTCGAGGAATAGTTGATCGTCCGCTAAAATTAATGGATGTCAGGCTTAGCAACAGTACTGTGCATACATCGCCGGTCTACCGTAGACTGTGGCTCCTGCAGCTCATTTGGTCGGGTTTGCATGCTGCATGCATTCGCGCAGCAAGCCTAGATAACAGATGATTTGCGCCATTTCACCGTTAATTTAACAGACCCTTACTTTGCGAACGTTAAACTCGAAAGAGTCGAAACAAGAGCGAGCATCTAATAAGTTTGTGAAATTGTGACGGGCATTTGCAATTATTATTATAGTGAAAAAGCGTGCTGTTCGTTGAAGAGGAAAATAGATCGGCAGAGATGATCCGGATTCAGCCGAGAGAAGTTGCAGACGAGGATGAGGAAAATGCTAAGGCCAGACACGGCGTCATTGAAAGCACCATCCTCTTCAGCATAACCATCGCCATTATACGCGCCGGTAAGCTTCCCATTGAATGTGACCTTCGTTTACCGATTCTTGCCAAACAGAAGTTGAATTGATTAAAAATAATAATGCTGCAACAAGCGAACAATTTACGACACTAAAATGCACTTTTCCTCCAGGCGAAGGTAAACGTGTATTTTAGTATGGTAAATTATTCGCTCATCTTCGCTCGCTGTAGCATTGTTATTTTTAATCAATCCAACTTCTAGTTTGGCGAGAATCCTTTTCATCGATCCAGCTATCGTTTAGGCAAGAAGTAGTTAGATAAATCCCGCTTCTATTTCGTCCGCAAATATTTTTCATCAATATAACTTTAATTTAAAATTATTGTTCGTCACTCCAGCTTCGATTTCAGCGAGATCATTTTCATAAATCCCACTTCGACTTTAGTAAAAATTAATTTCACCAATCCGACTTCTATTTAGAAAGAACTCTTTTCGTCAATCCGACTTGTACTCGACTAATGCGGAAACCATTGCAATGGCGAATAATTTACCATACTAAAATACACGTTTACCCAGGCGAATTTCTGTGTGCATTCAAATTTTTGGGAATTTCAAGTTTTCGCGAAGTGCAATATGCCAAATAAAATTACAGTTCTAAGTGCTGGCATAGCCTACATGCAGTATAGGACTGAACTTTACGGCCTCGGTTCTGCGCTGTTATTAGTTAACCTTAAACAGATATACACTAAATCTAAAGAGGTGGTATTTAGGCATCCGCGGTCTATGTTACTGAACCTCGCCTAGCCTACACCAGGAATAGCTCAGGTGTTTGAGTGCGAATCTTCGGGGCCTTTTTCGGGGGTATCCATTATCCTTAGTTTTGACCCACATATTGACCAGATCTGTATCAAAATTTGCCAATCGCTCTATGCGATACGTGTCCTTATTGTTCATGGTCTCTCCGGGATCTTCCCCTGGATGGTTTGGAGTAAGACTCGGTTTTTTCGAGATTATTCTTGCAATAGCATCAGACTTTACTTGGTGATACTCCTTAGGCCAAAGGTATTGTAAACCACATATTTCCCACTAGGGCAGGCCAATAAAAACACCTGAACAACACTCCCCAACATTTTTAAAGAATTTTTTCCTAATCTCATATTTTCTAACCTATACTGGAAATGCCTATTGTTAATAATAACATAATATATAATATGTTTTTTTAGCTTATTTACACAGACCCATTACTTGTGCATGAACCATTAAACTTATCGGTATGTTTTGATATTTTCAGTGCCATACGTGATCCGTCACTTCAGCTGATGAACAGTGGAAGAACGAACAGACACGAATGACGGTACAGATGCAAGACCACTGTGGCTCAAGCACAACCTGTTAATATGAAACGGAATGTGGATCTCTCTGTTCCATTTACAGATGCATCATAGCTGAACATAGATTAATCATTTACCAGTATGACTATGCTGAAATCATGAGAAGTTTTGGTTTCACAAATTTTTTGGTATAATCATGTAATAGTGTGCATCATGGCAAAAGTAATTTAATGTCTAATTGTCTAACTTTGAGTTTGGACCTTGTGTGTACAGTTTCAAGGTAGATCAAAGAACGAAATTTGTATTAAAATATACTTTATCAAGTTTCAGTTTTTCTATCTTATATAAAGTATTTGAGTATCATAAATAGAGTTGTGAAGTGTCTAGGATTGCTTAGTTTCTCTTCGTCCTTTCATTAATTAGGCTTCTAATAAAATTCATATTCACCAATGTACAAGTTAGAAATTATGAAGTGTAGTTTACAGGGAAGCATTTTGTCTTGGAATTTTGTAGTTCTTGATACTGTAGTGGGCAGCATGCTGAGGTTGGGAGTTCAAATCCCTCCTGGAGAGACAATTGGTACTAGATTTCTGCTCCCCTTGGCCATCCACGTATCCATTGTGCACAGAAGAATGTGTAGTCCAAACGCATTTGCTTATGTACGATTGTACGTTATATTGGCCTACAAGTCACCGCACAGTTTTTCAGTTAGGCGAGTACTACATGGAGAATTAGTACTGCGGGAGAGATGTCCCGCTTGTATGCCACTTTGCCTCTGCATGTTATTAACTGTCACAAAGCTCTACAGTGAGTCTCGTGGCCTCCCTTGTGAGTTTTTGGATCTGACTAAGACTACCACTCTCCCAAACTTTAGCTGCTGGGGTGCTTGTTCGTGCTACTCCTGTCCCAATTATGGTCTGCTATCTTAATAGCTGTCCATATATTACAGTACATATGCACAGAAGGGGAAAGGGATCACAGGATTTAGGCGATTTGAATGCGGGGAAGTGTCTTGGCAAAATGTATGTGCGCAAAATAAATGTCTAATTATGAAGTCCACGTTGGCCTATTTATAACTTGTTATCCTATAGTCGTCTGATGACATTTGACTACATTGAAATTATATTCTGTTCAGACCTAAACAGTGAAAAAAAAATTATATAGAAAAAACTATGTTTAAAATGTTTTTTACTTTATCATGCGTTACATTTTTGGATCGTCAAAAAACCAAGTGGACAGTGATATAAGTGATATAGTTTTGTTCTGTTTAAATTTTTTACAGGAAATTTGGCTATTATAGGTAAATATGAATTATCTTTATGTCTGTAAAACATAATTTAGAAATTCTTACTTCTGGCCAAGATATTGGCAGAAGTCTGTAAGGGATTACTTTTTTCGAGCCCACGGTGCACACCCTGTATATCAATTACCGCTGTCATAGTTATTAGTTGTTCACTCACTATAATATTATCACTGACCCGCTAGCCATCCTTCGTCTTGTACATTGCGCGTGTCACATCTTAAGTTCCTACGGCTTTGGATTAACGAAGAAGGCAACGTAGTCTACCTTTCAGCAGTCAAATTACATAAATTCTGTTGTAGTTTATCGCTGCATCAGTTCAAGTTGACAGAGGAAGGCAATAAAGGATAACCCTTGAGTTATATTATTCTATAGGCCTAAAATTTCCAGTATTCATGATGACTGCAGAATATCAACTTACAGGACACACACACACACACACACACAGTCGTTTCCAAAATGCCAATGGTATCATTGGTATGAGATCTACAAATCTAGCCTACTCATGAGATTCAGAAATTTCTTGCAGACTTCAGTCATGTTGGCCTCAGGGCGAAAATTGCCGGGTGTGTGGAGGTCGATTCAGCCCCTATAGTCTTTCTTTGGACCATAAGTTTTCACTGACCCCGTTATTTGTAGGCCTACACAAATTGGCCTACTGGTACAGTCTGGTACGTAGGCCTAGGTCTGCATTATAGCTGCAGCTCGCCTTTCATTGGTGATACCGTGATAGTAAACATCGCTCACAGGTATAATGCACTCAGAACTGAAATCATTGCTTTCTCACAAATCGTATCCTGATTCCTCTTCTTCTTCTCACACACCTCGTCATTTCAATTCTAAACATTAGCCGCCCGTCTGCATGTCTGCCTGCATGACTTTCCGGATCTTGATCCGCTGCCTATCGATTTTGTTTTGAATAAGCGCCTGTGAATAGGCCTAAGGCCCTAAGCTGGTTCACGAGGCTTCGCTTTTAGGCTATGGGCGCTGTAGAAGCTTCGAGATTAGGATTATCTCATTTAATGGATGTGGAGTCACCAGGGCCGCTAGGTGACAGGATGAAGCAAGGACAATGCTCCACTTTACCGCAGATCCATTTAAAGTCAGAAGATTATTGACTTTTATTCGATCTTGACACTCAATCGATCTTGGCAACCCTGCAGTGCCAGACACGTAGGCCTATTCTTCCGTGGGTCTCTGAGAAGGGTAGCCGCCTATAGGGCCTAGGCCTACAGCCTGCTATTCGGTTTTCTCGTTCGTGAATTTATGCTCTCTCCCTACCAAAATGACAATTAGGCCTACTTCATGAAATCAGATATTTTTCAGAAGCTTGTCATTTGCATTATTTTGGAGTTCTGCACCCTCTAAACCAATTCATGTTTTTTAGGCGGACTGTTTAGATGTTGGGTGACTTGGGTCAACGACCTGTTGGGTCATCTTGGTAACTTTATTTTCCAAAGACTTTTTATTTTGCGTTGCTGCGCACACCTCTAATTAGATCCAAAATGGCGTTCATTTGATGTTGGGGTGGTTCGAGGTAACAGTTGGATTCATATTTAAGCAAGCCACATTCTCAAAACTAATAAATTAAGCGGTTCATAATGGACATTTGTTTCATTTATAAAAGTTATACTGTTTATATGACTTTAAACACTTGATTATGCGATGTCGCAACCAGGATACAATTCCTTGTCCTGTCGAGCTATTGACAATGTTTGCGCGTGCGTGCGCGTCCTTTCATTTCGTCGCATTTTGAAACGAATTGTCCGACTGACAGCAAAACTCATTCCAATGTTGGAGTATATCTACCTCCGTCTGTTGCTGTTAAGAATTCCTTTACAGAGTGTCAAGCTCTTTCAGTTAGCAATCGATAAAATAATAGATACACTTCCGTAGGCCTACTTACGCAAGACTCTAATGAAGTCTAATCAAACTCATTCCAAACTTAGTCATAGCGGGCAACTTTTGCAGATTCTTGCCGATACAAATTGAAATGGTTGCAATTTTTTATGTTTAACGAACTGTTGTATCTGTTGACTTCTTTGATCTTAACCAGTGTGTCATCTACCGCCGCAACACATGTTAATGGTCACACTTTTGATATCTTAGTAACAAGATCCAATTGCAGAATTCATCATATCTCAATAATAGTCCTAGTCCCATCTCTCTGTATCGAGAAGCACTCGTAGAAGTTTGGCAAAATGCATATTAAAATTTCACTACATTATTCAGCTGAATAAGAATGCAAATACGAATTTATACAAAGAGTTGTGGAGATTATGATTCATATTGTTTTATTTATTTGCCATTTCAGATTCGATTGGTCATGAATTTTGATAATAAATTGGATTTGGCTGGATTCCGAAGATGAACTGAGATAAGAATGAGGACTAGAATCGGTTTTGCGGGGCGTGTGTGGTTATCCTGGGTGTTGGTCAGTATTTGTTGCTGGGCATGCACCCTGTCTGGCAACATAACAGCAGAGGTGGGTGGTTCCCAAGCCCATCATGACCCCTCTACAGGAATTGAAACCAGTCAGGTGAAAACCAATTCTGAAGGTTTGGCATCGAACACAAGTTCTAAAGCATTCTCCGAACCAGCCGCAAACACAGGTGTTCTTTCATCATCGATTACAGACCAACAGTCATTGGACTTACCCCAGCATATGCCAAATGCGACTAATGCATTTAGGAATACGGCTGTTGATCATCACAGTCAAAAACAGGGTAACACGAAAACTTCAGGTGAACAAAAACAGGATGACGACGATTCGTCTGACGACGTAAAACGACCAAATTCCGATTCATTAACAGACGACGCGCTGAGGTTTAAGCAGCGGTCTAGCGAAATACGGACTACTCCTAATACAGAAGAGGCAGCCAATGAAAATGTGAGCAGCGTCGAACATCAATCTGAGAAAAGTGAAAACAGCTCGAGTCCAGGCAAGAGTTCTGAAAGTGCAGAGAGTGTGGATGCGTCTACAACAGGACAAGTAAACTGTAGTAACATGACGACGGATGAAAGTGTCAGAATGCTTGTTGATTTCTCTACAACTGTTTTAGAGAATGGTAAGGAATTCAGATCTTGCTTTGTTGGCTTTGAGTTTACTACTTTAATTTGCCATTTTGAGCAGAATTGTCATAGTATGTGTGTAGTCTGTGTGGAGTCAAGAGTTTAATGGATCCAGGTTGGACTCCACTTTTCGCATAATTGTTTCCCATTGTAATATTATTCTAAGTGTAATTTTTTCCCTTTTCCAGACATGTCCTGCTATTATAACAGCTCTGTCTTAGTACTCCACATTCTGCATTTCTATTAATAAGATTCATGTTAAGTAGTGCTTTTAGCTCATTAGTTGACACTGATATGCAGAAGAAGCAAGTTAACTTTTGTTTGATAGAGGTGTCAAAAGTATGGTAAATAGGAGTTGGGTATTCAATTAATATTCTAAGACTACATATTCCATATTTTGACATTAATTCAGCTGTTCAAAGGTCTGTGTGTGTGTGAGTCATTATAATTTGCAGTTGAAAATTTCAGGGTTATTTTATGTAATTTGCCTTAACCACAAGCCCACAATGCCTTTCATTCCTTAAATACCTTTCATTCTATAAAATGAAACCATGTACTAATTTTTATGGTGTCCTATATGCTAAAGAAATTCCTTGTGAAATTTGTTGTTTGTTATACTTCACTGAATGCATCTTGACTGTAGAGGCCAGAGAATGCTGTACATATTAATCTCAAGACTCATGCATCCAGTTGCTTTAAATAACCTTCAGTCTGCTTTGACTGCTGTCAGATACCAGGACCTGATTGATGATCCGGATGGCACCTTTCAGGCAGGCATCCAGGCTTCTTGATGCCATTGAGGACCTAATTAATTTTAATGATCATGGCTGTAAATGAGCTCGTGAATGAGAACTCAATGTGTTGGGCTGTCTGTCTAGTTTGCCTATTATTGTAAGTCTCCAACATTGTAATTTGAATGTGAGTTTGTTTTGGTCAGCTGATGAATGCTAATATTCTCATCTTCTTACAGAACACATTGTTGTCTTTGACTCCTATTATGCTGAACGTGCGAGACACAACTTTGTACGAGCGGCGCTTGGCGCCAATTTGGCTTACCTGTGGCAGATTCTCCCGAGAGACAACGTCCTCAGTTCTTATCCAAGTGACTTCGATGTTATCAGAGTGAGTCAAAAATTATTATTTAGTAATAGATGCACATATCTGGAAGGACAGGATTTAACCTGTTATGAGCAGGCACGAGAGCATTCTGAAAATAAAGATGTATCATAGGTCCAATTGGTTTATAAAGGAATTTAATAAGCCTCAGCTCTTTGGGCAATATTGTCACAAATTGCTCATACATGTAAATACTCAAGATTTCAGCTCTGGTCAGAAGTAGTCAATATCAGGCATATTAGTAGTTTTACTGAGGTATGTCAAGTAAGAGGTAACACGTGTGTGGGATATGTACATGAAATATGAATAATTGAATATGATATATTACATGGGTTTTTTGGTCAGTTTTGTAGTGCAGTTCGTCCTGGAACAGAGACAAAACTTAGAATTTTTATTTCTGTTTCTTTGACGTTTGAACAGATTAGCAGCAGTTACCACGATGCCGTTGAAAACCTTGAGGGTCATCCATGCGTGAAAAGGGTCACACCACACAAGAAAGTCACTCGCACACTGAAATTTGTCACAGGTTAATTTTAAATGTGATGTTCCTTTCAGATATTTAAGTCTGTAGTGCAATTTCTATTCTGTAGTGTAATTGATTAGCATTATAATTGAAATTAAGAGTAAATTAAATAAAAACATCATTTTCAGCAGAATAGCAGGTATTTTTGTCATCGAGTGATAGAAGCTACAATGAAGTTGTTATTGTTCAGTAATTGCCAGTTCACACTATTTGGTTCTCTTTTTAAGTACAGTTGCTTAATAAAATGATGAATAATGAATGTTTAGATAGCTCATATTTATATTAAAAATTCTTTACATGTGATTGAATGTTCTTACAAGTCAATGAGTGTATTATATGTTGAGCTTTGTGAAAAAAATTTCTTTTGTGTATTCGAGTAATTTATTAGCTTTTTTGCATTTGTTCTTCATCAAGACAAAGATACAGATGAAAATTCTGATGGTCAGGAGGAGGGTCAAGATGGGGCACCGCCCTGTGGTGACGGCACAGACCAGCCATGTGAAACACAGAAGTTTCAGTCATCGAGAGGCAAGGATCGTAAAAGTTTGTCCCTGGTGAGGCGATGAGCAGTTTCTTCAAATGATTTCTTTGTTGACCTTCTGCTGTCTGTAAGATAAGATAGAAATATTATTTGATTGACCAATTACTTATTGCATTTTGGTGTTCAGACATGATAATAAGCATACATAATCCGTAGAATTAATGAAGACAGTCTAATATTAAAAAATATTATTATCATATATCCAAAATTGTATCATCCTATTGATGAACGTTTCCTCATCATGTTAACTGTACGGTTAGAGGCCCCTGAGTGTAGGTTGTAGAAGGAGACCTTTGCTGGTGGGAGCAGGTCATGCAGTATATATGACCCTCATCAACCAGCACAGCAGTTGGTGGACCTTAAGTAGTGTTTCTCAGCTTTGTTGACTTGTCATTATTTGGCAGCATTTTATATTCCACTGTGTTTGAAATGGTTTGCTGTTGAATTGATGTGCTATGCAAATGATTATTTAACCAAGGGGCCATAATGTAGATAACTTTTATGGCAGCCTTCAATGTATAAATCCGTGCAAATCATGTTTCCCTACCTTGTTCTAGCCAAATTTATGTGATATATTCCAGAATGTTCACTAGGCATATAATTATTGTGATTGCAAGCAATGAAGACTTGGTTTAGCAAATGATTAAACATCCATGTCTAGTGGGCTATGTGTGAGCTTGCACATGTATGATTGCTTTCTAGTTTATCTGAAACAGGTTTCATCAATATGTCTCTGATAGCCATGCCATTTTGCTTGTCGTCAGTTGAATAAACTGTAGATTACTATTGTTACGATGATATTTGAGATGCAATTGTGATTAGTCAGTCAGTAATCGTGGTGATATTGTTGTGCAGGGTGCTGCATTCTGGCATTCACCTGTTCGGCACAAGGGCCGTAAACTGATGCGTTCAGCACCAGTGACTCAGGTAATTAATCTGTCATGCAATGTATTTGTACTATTCAGTAATGTAAACTAATGTTGCGAAAATGTTGATTTGTCTGAAAGTGTGAGTGCGTGAATCCTAGTAAGACTCTTTTTTATTCATGATGGCATGATTGCTTATTTGCCCATGAACATATCTGTATTGCTTTAAGGCTTATCCTGCAGTTAGCCATTTATGAGGCACCCTTGCAGCGGGTCTGGCTGTGTTACGGCGCCATATAAATTGACATTATTATTATTAGACTTGTATTACAGGTCATTCTTGGCAGGCTTGTTCACATTTATATTTTGAGGACATGTATTGTCTCACAAAATCGCAGTTGTTGTAATTCTGCATATGCTAGCGAAGGAGAGTGCAGCTATTTATGTGCAGCTATGTTTGTCTTTTAGATCACAAGTGCACTACAGGCTGAAATACTGTGGGAAATGGGATTTTCAGGTGAGGACACAACTGAGGTTTGATTTGCCCATTGCTGCTTTATTATAGGATTTGCTTAAATTGGTCGAGGTGTTGGACTGTTAAACCCTTTTTAATTTACTTTTAGCTCTTAAAACTGTTGACTCTGGATGTTCATCTCTACATTAAAATAAAACACATATTTCCACATGTTTTTTCTAGAAAGTTGTAACTAGGTCAAGATTATGTTTATCCATGGAAACATATTAAAGTCTTGGTTTTAAATTCGTTTGATATCTGTTATGCAAGGTGCTGGAGTCAAGGTTGCGATATTTGATACTGGTCTTGCTGAAGATCATCCACACTTCAAAAAGGGTCGGGTCAAAGATCGCACGAATTGGACCAATGAGAAGACACTTGATGATGGTAGGTTTTTTCTTACACGGTTAATTTAGATCATTCTGTATTGTATCTGCATAGTTTACAATTCTTTATTTCATCTAATTAACTTTTAGGTAAATATCATGTGAAACATATTGCAGGTACCATTGGTGAAAATACTGGTTGTAAAACAGAAAATAAGAAATTTAAATGCAATTTTGCGCCAAACTGTATTTAAAGAGTGATGATTTCTTGTCAAATGATTCTGTATGATGCACATATACAATGACTTACTCAGGGTTATAATTCTGTTGTCAGGTCTTGGACATGGAACTTTTGTTGCTGGAGTTATTGCCAGCTACAAAGACTGCTTAGGATTTGCACCTGATGCAGATCTTTACATATTCAGAGTCTTCACCAATAAACAGGTGACTTAGAACTGCCTTTATGTAGCTTTGTATTTACAGGCCTGCTCTTTCATTCCTTTGATTCAGCAACAGTTGATGTATTTCAATACTTTTCTAGCATGACTTGGTGGCACGGACCTTCTGCGAAGTATTATTGTTATGACATTTTTGAGCCTTACACCTTACCAAAGAAGCATTTTAGTGCCTAAGGCTATTCTAAGTGGACACGTGTACACAACTGAGCAGAAAGAGAATTTTGGAAGATTGTTTTATAGTCGATATCTCGTGACAGTTGTCTGATGTCTGTGAGTCTGGGGGAGGTGTTGCTCAGCTGAAAGCTGCCAATCAGTGTTGAGTGCAAAATAAAAACAATTTCTAAGTAGTCTCCAGACGTCAACACT
Source organism: Lumbricus rubellus (assembly GCA_945859605.1). Lineage (NCBI taxonomy): Eukaryota > Metazoa > Annelida > Clitellata > Crassiclitellata > Lumbricidae > Lumbricus > Lumbricus rubellus. The sequence goes on along the minus strand of OX243813.1, from coordinate 21,491,486 downwards.
TATTATGTTGAGTGACTTTTATTCAATGGCCATCCCCTCTAATACGGAACAAACATTGATGACTTTGAGCTTTTAGCTTCAAGTGTGCATAACAACATGTCACTCAAATGCCACCCGTTGAACAACTGTTTAATTTTCAGCTGTATATTTATGCACTTACCGATCTCTTGAGATTTTAAATGAGATCTTGTTGATTACGACTATTTTTGTTTTGTGAAAATGGGTTTTAACCTTCTTCAGGCCAGGTTATTCTGAACTATAATGTGGCATTAATTAATTATTAATCTAATTGTTGCACTTTTGTTTCAGTTTTAAGTAAGATGTAATTATTTCAGATCTTGTACTAGTGAAAAACTGAACATTGAATGTGCCAATAAAATAATGTCTTTGCATTTTTGCATGCACACTTTATATGTGATTATTTGCAGGTCTCATATACTTCTTGGTTTCTCGATGCCTTTAACTATGCCATTCTCAAGAAGATTAACATTCTGAACCTTAGCATTGGTGGACCAGACTTCATGGATCAGCCGTTTGTTGACAAAGTGAGTGATACAGATAAACTGATCTCTGAGCTGTAATGCTTATCGTTTCCTTCATGAATCATGATGCTAACCAAACTATAAATATTGTGCTTCATTTTTCAATGTGTTTCTGTTTGATTTGAGAGACTTCTGAAGAGTGTGGTATTTTGTGGCTGATTACATTGCAATACATTAGTGTTGAAAAAGTTTATAATGCGAATGAAGAGATCACGTTTAGCTTGAGATCAGTTGAAGTGGGATTAAGTTGGTGTCTTGTGTGTTATCGGTGCCTGTGATTAGTGGCAGTTTAGGTGTCATGTTATTGATACAACCAGCGTTTTTGACATTGTCCTGAGTTGGTTGGTTGGCCAGTCACACAGCAATAGACTTTTGAGCTTTAGTCATTCCAAGAACTTGGAAAGTTCATTTAATGAACAACCCTCTGCCAATGAACAGATTATGAAGAAGTTTGAATAGTTACTTTCTGGAAATTATTAATTTTACACTGTCTATCCTGTTTTAAATTGAATTATATTGTTTTAGGTTTGGGAGCTGACTGCCAACAAAGTCATCTTAGTTTCTGCGATTGGAAATGACGGACCTCTGTATGGGTAGGTTGAGTGATTCTTTTTCAGGCTGTTGAAACAGTTTGTTATTATAAAGCTTTGATCATAATATATTGCAAGTGCACATTAACGATAATGTGAAAGAGAGTGAAGCTCACATAGATGGTATATTACCAGTCAACTACTGAATGCGAGTCAATGCATGCTTCAGCATAGAAGGAGCTTTGACAAAAGGTGAGAGGAGTTTTAGTGCAGATCTAATGTGCATGGTGAAGCTTGTTTGAATGCGGTCTTCACTTGCGCAGATTTAAGTGTCATACTCAGATTGGGCGCTGAAGTAGATTTGTACGATCATGTATGTCAAGTTGCAAGTAATGTAAGTCAGTCAATTGAACCTGCCAGTGGCTACCAAGTCAGACCAATTGTCGTTTTGTCTACATTGCTAGGTACTTGCTCTGCATCTGTGCATATGCCATTGGTTGTTTATGAGTCCTGTATGTCAATGACGACTTGTATTGTAAATTATAATTTGGCAATGAAAATTAAGCTCCATCACAGCATGCAAAGTGTTTTAATTTATATAAAACTAACAATTTACAGAACTCTTAACAATCCTGCGGACCAGATGGACGTCATTGGTGTTGGTGGAATCAATTTTGACAATCAGATTGCGAAGTTCTCGTCAAGAGGAATGACAACCTGGGTAAGTTTTCTGTTAGAGCCGTGTGTGCCTGGTGTTTATATGAAGTTGGCACATTTTATTGCTGCTTTTACTTTTAAGAATTTCAATTATAAAAACTTTCATAGAACGAATATAATGAGATGCGTACACTAAAATTGCATTTTGCTTATGAGATAAATTACATGGAGCAAAAATTTGAAGCCAGATATGCTTGACATAGACAAATTAGACATGTACAGTTTATTAAAATGTTTTAGTGGTGTTCATCCGCTCATAACTTTTTTGCTGTACATTGACTATTTATGTACAATGGCTGATGATATACTAGGGAGTGGACAAATTAAATGGACCATATACTTACACGCTGTCTGTATAATATGAGTATATTTTGTTTTACTTAGGAATTGCCGAGAGGATATGGACGTGTGAAGCCTGACATTGTCACTTACGGTTCGTCTGTTCGTGGTTCAGCTCTTAGGTGAGGATGAATTGCATTGACTCTATTAGTTTGTGAACTGCATGCAGCAATGCCGATGATTGGAATCAGATGGAATTAAACAGGAACAGAGAGCAGACTGTTATTTTGGTTATTTAGAAGTCTTATTTTAAAATCGGTATGGTTTGTGATTGTGATTGATTGATCGATTACAGGACGGAAAACTACCGCACTTAGAGTAGTCATGTAAGTATACTTCTGTGTAAAACAAGCCTGACATGTTCTGTGGAATGTGAATCGACAGAATTACAGTAAGGTATTGCACGAGCGTGACTTGACAAGGCAAGCATGAATCATTGCGTTGGGCAATGGGCATGTCTATAAAAATGGAACGAATTAATTCAGGAATTCAGTGTGGTAGCATCTTTGAGGGATTGTCTGGAAATGCATTAGTTGAATTCAGTGTTTTGTATCCAAATATTGTTAGTGTACAGTTGATGAGAGCTTTCAGTAGACTGTAAATTGATTGCATTGCCTGTACAATTGATACATGCTTTACACTGAATGCAACTTAAGACTGATTTGTTTTGATCTCAATAGGAGTGTTTGTTTTGATCTCAATAGGAGTGTTTGTTTTGATCTCAATAGGAGTGGCTGTCGATCTCTGTCGGGAACCAGCGTGGCATCACCAGTTGTGGCTGGAGCGGTTACTCTGCTAATGAGGTAAGGACTTCAATCTGTTGAACATTTATTCCCCTCGTGTCTTGCTTCTTCCGCGGAAGCCTCTCTTTGTAGTTTATGATTCAAAAGTCCTTGTCTACTGTTAGAAGTTGATGCAAAGTAGCAGATGCTCAAAGGATCTAATTCTTTGTTGCCTTTACTGTACTATAATTGAATAGTGAAAGCCATGTGTGGTGTTATTGAACCCAGATTTGTTAAATTTCAGTATATTATCCATTAAGGAAATCTGTACAGTGAGGGGATGAATGAGTAACCCAAACGCAGACAATTACAGACAACTGGCTTACGTTGTTGTGGGCATGCATGTATGGCAATGTATGCATCTAAATTTGATGCATGGTTATTTCAGTACAGCTTGTGCTTTGAGCACCAATATCAGTCTGACGGCTTATGTCTGTAGTGAGTTGGATCTAATTATCGTATTTTCACAGCAACACATAATTGCACCTTTCAATTAGATGATGTGATGTTACAGTGGTATTTTTGTGTGTGAAATCAATACATTGAATGCATTGCACAGTTGCAGCTGCGATGTGCTGTTGAGTCAGAAAGCTAGTGACTGCGTGCTGTAATGCTACAGCTTCTATTGAAATGAAATATGTCCTTCTTTTTATTGTTTAAATTGAATCATTATTTTAAATAATTTGATAATGTTATTCATTTAATTGATGAGTTTATGAATATCACCAAATTGTATTACAAATTGTAAGGCATCTGTTTAACAACTGCTGATTTTCATTAAACATGTAACATAGGTTTACTTTAGCCCTCCACCCCGCCCCTCCACCCCACCCCACCCCTTAACGAGCTGTTTTGGTCTCAGTCTACTCTTGTCCTTAAATTGTGAATGACTTTAGCAGTGTTGCCAGCTACAATTCGCACCCCTGCAGTGTTCTGCAAACCTAGGGATGATTTATTCATGCAGCCAGAGTGAGATAACATCTGCTACAAAAGATGTACTCACATATATTAGGGTTATTATGCCTCTCGTTTGAACTGAGCTGCTCTATATGATGTGTCTGACTGCCCAGACAACCTGCTACCGCATGGCAGACGTGTGCACCCAAGTCATGTTTATAACTATTGTCTGTTTAAATTAGATACCGATGCAGCTTTAATTGTCACGAGTATCAAATTCACAAAACACTATTGCTCTGGTCTTTGAGTAAATTGCAATGCGGCCTTTTTAGACTAATTGAACATCATTTGGTGGTCGGTAAGTGCTTGCACATAAGACAACTTATGTATTCAAGCTTTTGTGACTTGCCTAAACCCTTACATCTAATAAAATTGAGGCCACTTTAAAACTGGACAATATTTTTATGAGTCATCTGAGTGGAAAGACACATTTTAATATCTTTCCTTTTCTCATCATCTTTTCTACACTATGAAGTTTAGACCCCATAAGTTTCAGGACTTGTAGTCCAGATATAGGGTAGACTTCAGATGGCATACACTGATACAGTATCCCAACCAAGAGTTATCTCTGCGGGGTCAATTGGGTAGCCTAATCTAGGCCAGAGTAGTTTGCTAGAGCATAAATTTGCAAAAGGGATGAGGAGCATGATGCCAACTGCAGACAAAGGAACTGGGGTCTAACAAAAGCTGTAGTTTGCCTGCATCCTTTTCGTATGATCTATTGGAATTTGTAGCATCTTCGATTTCTGCCAAAATTGTGACTATTTTATGCTAAGGAAAAACTACTTTCTTAGTTAACTTTCTGTAGTAATTAAGCCTAAACATGATAATTTTTAGTTCTGTATGAATGTGTAATGTAATGTATCAGGATTATAATTAAATATCAACTGAAATAATGATTTGTTTCGATGCAGCACGATGGCCAACTATCCGAATATTGTGAATCCCGCGAGCATTAAGCAAGCGTTGATGTCGTCTGCCCGACGTCTTCCCGACAGCAACATGTTCGAACAGGGTCAGGGGAAACTCGATCTTGTCAAAGCTTACCAGACGCTGCGTGACTACAAGCCCCAAGTGACCCTCTATCCAAGCTATATTGACTTAACGGAATGTCCTTACATGTGGCCTTACTGTTCGCAGCCAATCTACTATGGTGGAATGCCAACCATTGTGAATGTACGTTCAATTGTTCATTGCACCTTTTTTTTATCTCTATCTTATGTCTGTTGTGAATTAATTATAGATCCTTTAAGGCTATATGTAACTCTGGAAACAAAAAAGTTTTGGTCTTGAATTGTTAATTTTGTAAGCTGATATTGAAGCAAAGTAGAGTAACAGTTCTGAACCTTTGATTTCAATTTTTACATCTAAGTTTTGAAAAATAAAATTGACATTTCAGTTGACAGGAAGTTGCACGTGATAATTCAGTGTGTATTTATCCAGTGAGTGAAGAACTGAATTTGCTTTAGTATTTTTGCTGCATAGTATAGTTTGTTTTAGTGCCTGATAATGCAGACCCGTTAATTAGATGAAAAAAATAAATTTTCTTTTTCTCTTGGGGAAGGGCACCTAATGCCAGTTTCTAGTTTAACTAGCAGACAATAATTATTTCCATTGTCTGCACTGAGATCATACCACAGGAGAACAGTGACAGACGGACTGTAATCTTTTAAGCAGCACCTAAAATTGCTTGGTTATGGCTCAGTGCTAAGAACAAAATCTCCATTGAAGTTACCATATATTACCATTTCCATGCATTCATTATAAAATGCAGTTCCTTGCTTTTTTAAATTGGTTTTAAGTTAATATTCACCAGAACGACATTTCAACATTTTTAAAATGTCAGTAAAGTTAAGCTCGTTTTGTATTTTTACAGATGTGTACAATAACATAATGTAGCTAAAAGTTGATAATGTTATTTACTTAAGTCTGATCAAGTGAGTACAATTGTTGCATATATTATACAGAAAATGAGAAGAAAGGAGTTTCATTCGTGTAAATGGAAAGAGAGAGAGAGAGAGAATAATTAGATGAATTGATAAACTATGAGTAAAGTTGGCATTGATGCCTAGCAGAAAATTGAATTATTCTGACTCTGCTGCTCAACTCATTTTGCAGCTAAATTTATCAAGTGCATGCGTTTAATTGACACGAGCTCTATTGCTTTTATGTTTCTTATCTTTTTTCGATTTAGGTGACAATCTTGAATGGAATGGGCGTGACAGGCAAATTTCGTGATAAGGCAAGTGGTGATGTTGATTTGGATATCACTGTTTTCTTCTGACCAGATATTTCATCAGTGGCTGTCATTGTGTTGAGTGAACTTGTTGAAAGTCCAAGTGCTTAATCTGACCAAGGATACGAGGTTTCTAACTTATAAATCGTGCACTTCTGATGTCTCCGTGAGCAAGCACAAAGACAGCAACACACTTTTGATTGTTTGTGATGACAATTGAAACTATTTGTGCATGAGTATTAATGTATAAATTACGTTGAATTTGTCAATCCTGCAAGCTGTTAAGTTGGAATTAGAACTCAATGTGACTGATAGTTTAGGCATTTCACAAAAAGTGTATCTTAGCACTTTACTCAAGTGGTGGGGGGTGTGTGTGTGTGTAAAAACTGGTATCTTGATGCTTTAATCAAATGGGGATTGGTGTATTTTGAAACTTGTATCTTAACTCCTTAATCAAATTGTTTTGATTTGTTTTTCTAGTTGCTATGGGAACCTTTCACTCCGCAGTTTGGTGGACACATAGAGGTTGCACTTCAGTATTCACACACCATTTGGCCATGGTCTGGTTACCTGGCTGTGTCGATATCGGTGGCTAAACATGGTGCTAACTGGGAAGGAATTGCTCAGGGACAGATCACACTGACTATAGAGTCACCACCAGAGGTCAGGCTCGGCTCTTTTTTTCTAAGTAGATGATTTAGTTAAAGTTTAATTTGAAAGATCTGAGTAATTTTAATCTCTTGTTTTTAGTTTAAAATCTTTTCTGAGTGCTGTTGTCCATTTTCTGCCCTTATTTTAAGATGTAGTCCATCCGTATCTATAACTAGTCATTAAACTACTTCAACAGTTACTTAGAAATTGCTTTTCTTTTGGAATACTTGCATTTCCTCGAACCACTTGTTGACAAAGTGTTGCATGAAAATGTAGACTATAGTTGTATGGTTTGCACCGCAGGTCTTTTAGAATGATACACAGATGTTTTTCTGAAGGGGAGTTGTGTTGGAAATGATGGAAGACATCCATTCTACCAAACCGCTGCCAATGGTGGGGCATTGGTGGGAAAGCACTGATATTAGAACAAAAGCAGAATGGTTCAGTTTATCTTTTGAAAGTTATTAATCATTGAAAAATCAATGATTCACAAGGTGGTACATGATTTCAAGAGATCAGACAAATTGTTTGTAACTACAGCCGCTTGAAATTGAATTTTATTTCTTGGATGTCTTGAAGGAGGGTGAAACAGAACCGAGGTTGTCAACGGTTAAACTGCCGATAAAAGCGAAGATCATTCCAACTCCGCCGCGAAACAAGCGCCTGCTCTGGGACCAATACCACAACTTGCGATATCCTCCAGGATATTTTCCTCGTGACAACCTTCGCATGAAGAATGATCCTCTTGACTGGTGAGATTCAATCTTCTAAACTGTTGACTGCCCGGGTAAAACATTAAAAAAATGAACCAGCAACAATCATTGTTTAATTGAAAATTGAACATCTTTTTAAAGACTACATGACTTGCTCTGACAAAAGTCATTATAATATTTTTGCATTTTTTTAACGTTTTATGTACAAAACTGTTCTAAATTTTGTTTAAAATGGTTTTTTATTTATGCAAATATTCTGAATAGTTCTAGGTACATTGTTGGTTGAACTTCATTACCATCTTTGAGGAATATGAAATTTTTTTCGGGGGATTAATCGCAGTTATTTATTTCTGAGAATGTTCAATATTCCATGGATCTTCTTCCACTTAAGAGTACACTTCTGAAAGAGTGCACAAGTTCTGTTTTCTTTCAGGAATGGAGATCACATTCACACAAATTTTAAGGACATGTATCTTCATCTGCGATCAAGTGGTTACTTCATTGAAGTTCTCGGTGAGCAATATATGTTTTCTGATTTTTGTAATCTCGAGTAAATTGATAACAATTCCATGCAGAATTTTGTTAAAAATTATAATGTTGCAGCGGGTATAGTGGGATAGTGCTGGATGTGTTCAGCTGTCAAGTGGCCGTAATGAGCGCACTGGCCGTACACTGTCAGTGGGAGGATCAGATGACGAGGGAAAGGACTGGTCACCAACCATTGTATGCTGAGGCTAAGAAAATGAAGTCGCAGACACTTCATACCCATGGTTACCTCTCAGGCTAGCTCAAGATGGGATTGCAGAAACTAGAAAAGTAACCGTTTTCTGTTGTGATGTTACTTCACCAACCTAAATATGGAAGCATTTTTTGTCCATCTTTTATAGAAGTTTCACACTTTCTTTGCCTAGTTAACATTGCTTGTTTTAATTGTTTTGCTCAGGTGCGCCTTACACTTGTTTTGATGCCACTCAATATGGTGAGTGAATGCGTGGTTAATGTTTACTTTCATTTTACAATTTATGTGAGATATAACGGAAAGAATTATATGCAAGGTTAGATATTGGCGATAAATTTTTAGGCAATTGTGTTTATTTTTTTGTTCTTTTTTTGAGATTCTGCATGATACTTGTAGGCGAAATGCTCAGTTAAACCAGTTACTTTCATATTGAATTATTGATGAGCTCTTACTGCCGTTTTTCGTGAGTAAAGCTTGTAGACTTTTGGTCTACTGTTAAACCGGATTCTGTGGTTATTGGGAATTGAATAAAGTTTAAAGGATACTGCCTCATGTTTTAAATTTACTCTATTTCCGCTAAAACGCAATTTTCTTTGTATGTTTGGGCTTGTATAGAGCACATTTTTTAAACCTCTCAGAAGCAATATGGACTTGGTTGTCTTTGGGATTATAATGGGAAATCTTTAAAAAACTGTGAAAATGTTTGTTAGACTAAAAAAATTTCCACAATACATGCAAAACTGGACCTATAGAATGTCTTTGGTACTATTTTTGGCTTTAGAAGAACTTCTTAAATGTGTACTAGTAGTCTAGCACCATAGGCATTGTTCTATTATTATTATTATTATTATTATTATCATTTTTATTATTATTATTATTATTATTTTTATCATTTTTATTATTATTATTATAAAATATTATATATATGTTTAGAATTTATTATTTCATGCCCGTTATATCTCTGAATGTGTTGTGTAGGAGCACTTCTGCTCATGGACCCCGAGGAGGAGTACTTTCCGGAAGAGGTGACAAAGTTGAAGCGTGATGTTGACCACGGCCTGTCTCTTCTCGTCTTTGCTGATTGGTACAATGTCACCGTCATGAAGAAGATCAAGTTCTTTGATGAAAATACTCGGTAATTGATAGTTTTTACCTTTTGCAATTCGATTAAATTATTTTATTTAGATGGAAATGAAATAGAAATCATAAGAGAGCTCAAAAGTAAGTGGTTTAGTGTAATGACTGTTGAAACTTGTCAATCTTCATGTAGCTCCTTTGAGTTCTGGTGTGGTGTGTCATGGTGGCCATTTCACCACGACACCTCGAAATTTCAACTCACAAAATTTTACATTTTTTCAAGCATTTTAAAATTATGCTGCATGGCAGATTTATAAGAAAAGCAAAGATTTTCTTAAAGTTATCTATCCACATTGATCATAAGCAAGCTGTGTGTAAAATGGCCTCTATAATAGTACTAACTATCACTAAAAATTCGGAAGAATTATATAACAACAGTGACCATTGGCAACAGTGAATTGTTAATTGGTGTTGCACTTGATTTGTCTGTGGTGTTGAATTGCATATGAATTGCATATGAATTGCATATGAATTGCATATGAATTGCATATGAATTGCATATGAATTGCATATGAATTGCATATGAATTGCATATGAATTGCATATGAATTGCATATGAATTGCATATGAATTGCATATGAATTGCATATGAATTGCATATGAATTGCATATGAATTGCATGCTTGTCTGGTATTTTGTGTACAGTCAGTGGTGGATGCCAGACACTGGAGGTGCCAACATCCCTGCACTCAATGAACTCCTTTCACCATGGAACATGGCTTTTGGGTAAGTTGCAGCTCTGTTTAACCCTTTAATGCCGAGATGGTAGGAAATGGTATGGGAATCCTGTAACCTCCGGCATTAAAGGGTTAAAGTCACAAGTCAGATAATGTTTGTTACATTATCAATCATTGTCCACTCTTTTTATAATGACTGACCTGAGAACTTATGTTGATCTGAGAACTTATGTAGTGCCACTGTTATAATATATAAATGCCGAAAGGGTATAAGTTGATGCCTTCTGCTAAGCAAAATTCTGTGAGTCAAATGCCAGGGAGCCCTGTTACTAGCAAAGAAAATGACAAAGTTGCAGAGGAAATAATTTCAGTTGGAGATGAGTTTTTAGTGGATATCTGAAGACCACCAGTATAGTGAATTGCAGAGTAAACATTTGATAAAGTCTTAGGATTATAATTCATTTATATGTATGATTTTACCTTAGGAAAAATAATTATTATTATCAGAAGAAAACAGCATCTTAGATTATAATATATGTGATGGACATCCAAATTACTATTAATTTTGACAGCTATTATAATTAAGATTGCTATTAGGATATGTTTAGGCAGTCTTTCTTGGATGAGGATAATGATTTAACTGCTCTGTTTACTGAATTATAAGTTTGTCTTTTTCGTTGTAGTGACGTCGTTTATGAGGGTGACTTCAAGATTGGAACACATGACAGTTCGTTAAATTTTTCTGTTCATTTGTCTTTAACCCTTTAATGCCGAGATAGTAGTAAATGGTATGGGAAATCATATACCCTCCGGCATTAAAGGGTTAACATAATGTGCCCAATGCCCATATATGTGAGTTTTAGTTAGTCCAATATTGTGATTTGGAAACCTGTGTGTACAGATACAATGCACTGATTGAGGCCATAGTTGGTTTGTTCGATGTTTTTTGCATGCGCATCTCTATAAATTGATGTATCGTTCTAACCTGATTACATTGATTCCTTTATACCTGATGGTGTGAGCTGTAGATTCTGCTGTAGCTATCTGCTCGTGTCCTGAAATGCTTTTGTGTTTGTAGCTTTTCAAGTAACGTGTGACATGCATAAATTGGAATTCTATGACCATTGTCGAGTTAAAATGCAATCAGAAGAAAGGTTGATAAAGGCTTGAATTGCAGGGAGCAATGATGATGAAGACGATAAGGGCTTAATTGAAATGATAAAAGTTTCTATGTGATGATTATTGGGGTTTTGTAGAGCACTAATAATAATTTCCTTCAGGTTATATGATGCTATGGAGGTTTGTACAATCATTGATGCCACCTGGCCTCTTGCTTCGGTTCGCTGTATTTATTCATCAACAATGATCCTGTCCAGTGAGCACTGTCATTCTTGGTCTTCCATGTCTTATCCTTCTTTCCATTCTTACTAAAGTGATGATTTCTCTGTAGGATATTGATACTTCCAAATTGTTATGATGTAGATTGTTAATGATTAAAAGCGAAGCTGGCAGATGCTGATAACAATGACAATGATGATAGTAATTTTCTACTGACAGCTGATAATGGTCCATCATTGCCATGTTTCTTTTTTCCAGTGTACTATGCATCTGGAGCTAGCATTCTGAAGTTCCCGAAAGATGGTCTTCTTCTGGTTGAAGACCTGAAGGACCAGGGTCATGAGGTTGAAAGCGGGGATACAGTCAACGCTGCTAACGTTCCTATACTTGGCTTGTACCAGTCTCGGTCGGCCTTACCTGAAAGTAATCAGACGACGCCTTCTGGTCGAATCACGCTGTACGGTGATTCAAACTGTCTCGATGGCAGCCATCTTCAGAAAGGTGGGAAATTGGTTTTTGTTTATGTACAGTTATTTAACATTTTAAGAGAGAGCTGTATAGGTTTCGCAGTCAATTTGATGGGCCGTCATTGTTGTTAATGACTTTATATTAATTTCAAGTGGAGGTGAAATGGTGAATTTGATGATCGGTTCCTGTGTGCAGTGCAGCCATGTGCAGTGGTTTGAAAGCTTTGCAGTTATATCTTTGAATGTGGAGGTCAGTTTCAGGCACGATGTACGCACACATAGGAAAGAGATTTCAAAAGCATAAGAAGATTGATCAGCTCAATGACGAGCTCGTATTGCTGCACGAATCTCAGTTGCAAAATATTTAGTCTGCTTAGTTGTTGTGAAGGGGACTAACTTTTAAAATCAGTCGGTTTTTCCAATGTTTATGCGAACTGTATAATTCAATCAGTAAAGTCTAGTCAATCTATCAATCAATTTGTTGCATACTTGATCAGACTTTCTTCTTTTCTGACTTTCTTTGTGTAAGTTTCACTGTGTGACTTCCATAAGGAAACCTCTAACTCCTGAAACTATAGGCCATAAAGATCACTGTTACAATCGCCTTAGTTTGTTGCATATACTATCAAACTACCGCATTATTTCCATTGCACTTGACGTATTCCACAGTCTTGTCTTTGTCCTAAATGTTTGAAGAGTTCTGAGATCTTTTGCTGTCTTCAGAAACCATATCTGTCGTAGAACTTCAGCGACCCAAGTGCTAACGATTGCAAAAATCCCTATTAAGAGGAACTCATGAGGTATTGTTTGATTCATGTTGCTACTTTACAGACTTCATCTTTTGTGAATTTTTTGACGTGATTGTTTTCTTGCAGACTGTTTCTGGCTACTTGATGCTCTCCTCGAATACACAATTCATGGAAATGTTCCACCCATCATTGATGACCGGAAGTCATCCATTGTCTTGGAGTTGAAACAGGAACTGCCAGAGCGAATGGAAGGTCAGCGGCCAGACATAATCTGTTACTGAGTTCATCTTATGTTTCTGACTCTTACAAGTACTTGTGTGTACTCCTACTTGGGTAATCTTACAGAAGTAATTGTAACCTTTTATCAATGTATAGGTGTTGTCTGGAGGAAAAATGTTATTCATCTCTCAAGTTTCTAATCTGTGGTTTTTTGTGTCATGCTAGAATAGAGAATTACACTTCAAAAAGGGGGTTTGTCTGTGAAGACAGAGATAACCCCTCACAGAGTTATGGTTGAACATGTTGGGGTTAGTTTAGAAAAGGACTGTTCTGTTTTTTGGACAATTGTTATGCTTGTTTGTGATGATTCTATTATAACTGCCATGCTGGAAAGACCCAGTTAGATATCTCTTTGACAAACCATATGAGCTGAATTATAAATTATGTTCCTTCACGGCCTTTTGATGATTTATATTTATGTGATAATTTGATAAATCAAGGATATAATTTGCTTATACTGCAGTTCTTCTTGATAACAAGGTTTGATTAGTGATTGCGTTTGCAGTATATTGTGTGTGCATTAAACTACTTTTCATTAGACTGAAATACTGGTACTCCTTCTCGTATTTGATACTGAATTTATTGTACTCGTACTATGATTTATTGTACTCGTACTATGCTACTCAGATACTTGCACATCTGCTCTGAGTATTTAAAAACTGGATAATGACTTGTAGATAATTAACGTGCATTTTTGTTATGTTTTTTTGCAGGCAATCACCTGTATCGATTCTCAAAAGTCCTTGAGAATCATCTTGGTAGCAGTCAATCACGTGTCCTTCCTGCCTGCCCGCACTTGGTCTGGGCTCAGTCGCATCCACTTAACATATCTGCCCCGACGTAGGTAGTCAGCTTTTCACATCTTTTTTGCTCCACTATTGTGCTATTCCATTGCATTCGTCCAGTTTTATTTTGTGCAATTTTGTCACCGTGTAGCAGTTTTAATTTTGTGACATGTTTAGCAGAAGTAAGGACTAATAATAATATTAGAATTTGTATATTTAGTAATAGTCGTACTTCTACGCATGTCTACAGACGTATTCAAGCATTCATTATTCTGCAGAGTTGAACTCATCAATATTGTATGAAGTGAAACACATATTGCTACTTAGACCCTTTGCAGGAAATGACACCTTCTCATGTTACCTATTAAACTTAATCTGTTTAGAATTAGATTTGAATGTCGATGTAGCTCTAGCTATATTATGTAGTTGTGCATGTCTGTTAGAATTTATTGAATTTGCTAATGTTATGACCTATTTGAAATGCATGTGCATTGTCAGATGAAAATAAAGACTAATTATTTGGTAGCGGCCTATAATGAAGATGAAGAATAAGAGAAAAATCCTTTGCAATTGACTCGTGATCTATTGAGAAACCAGTGATTTGTATGAGTTGAGAAGTGAATGGTTGGTTATCTGTTTCTGTGGAAGAGAATTTCTTGGTTGACTATTTCTATGCCCAGAGCAAAGGGGTTTCTTATTAGCTTTAATAATTATTTGAGTATTTATTTGTTTGATTTCTTTATATGATCCCTCCAAACAAAATGGTTCTTTGAGTAAATTAATTGCAAATTGTTGAGAGATAGAACACAAATGAGGGCACTAACTACTTGATTTTTTGTATGGTGGTCACCCATTTATGGGGCTGTTCAGACCTGTGACTTGTTGAAGACTGTTTTGTTACTTGATGTTAAAAATATGAGCACAAATATAAGCACATCACTATTTCAAGTATCTGTAAATCTTACGATTGCTCCAAAATTGAAATAGCGTAGAATCGTGTGAATGGTCTTGTAAGCTTTGGAAAGGTTCTTCTAGAACTTAATAAAATCCCAACCTGGTAACATATGTTAAATATTTACTTCATGCAGAGTACAGGTCGTGGAAACCCACTAGTATGGTGTTGGTCCCGCTGGCAATTAGCTAAATCTACAGGTAATTTTTAACCATGTCTGTCTGGCTTGCTTAGGAATTCCATTCATCAATATAGATCAGTCACTTGCTCTCTGTGGTCCTCTTTCACATGCATTTTTTGATGCTTTGCATCAGATGGCTTTACTTACACCTTTAATTTGACAAATATATACGTAATGGAGGGTGGCAGTTTGATATAGGTATTTGTATTTCAAAAGCTTTTGAGCATTTCAGTTAATTGTGGTGAAGATATTCTGTGACCAAGCTCCTATTTGCCGATTTGATCATGTAGTGCTTCTTTTGGGTCACTTTTTAGTGTTTGTGGCTTTGGCGTATTACTTCGTCTTAGACAAGTTTAGTTTAGTTAGATACTTAGAACTATAAGAACTGAAATTATGAGCACGTTCTTTCTTGTGCCTTATAATTACTTGGTATGTTAATAAAATATCAGTTAGATTTCTTAGGCAGGCAAAATTGGAAATTCATTTGTATTACGCTCTAAGTTTTGAGTCGTTAATAATTTTATGCATGATTAATGACTTGGTAATTATTCTTTTAATGATGGTTAGAATTCCTTCCTGTTAAGAAGCATACGGCCTAACATTGAATCAACTTTTTTTAAAGTTAACCAGTATTATTAATCAATACGCATACTGGTACTATGCACTTCAAACTATGTCTTGCACTTCTAGTTCTGCCTCTTTGTTTTGTACTCAATTTTGGTAGTAAATAATTTTTTGACTTGTGTATTGGCTGGCTCTCTAAGTGTTGTTTTGCCTGAGTTTTTTGCAAACTCGTGGCTAACCATGTTCATGACTTGTTTGGTTATTTCCTCAGTTTTTAAATCACTGCTTCATATTTTAGCATAATTTAAAAAAGATTATTTCTGATGTTGAATCTTGGTCAGTTGCTGTGTTTATTTTTCTTTTTATATGTGCAATGTGCACAGTTTGTTGTTTTTCACAATCTTTACTGGTGCCTATATTTTTTCCATACAGCATTCTGGATGTTTCTTAAAAGTTCTATTCTTTGTTTGTTTGTGCTGCTCATGTCCCTCTCATGATTGAAATGTCACTTCTCATCAATTATGTAGTTGCCTGTTTTGCTTCTTCCCAGCTGTTCCATTTCAGCCATTGACTGCCACACATACTGTCGCTTGTATTTCCTTGTCCCTCGTTGACTGTTGTCTCTAGAGCTCTCCATTTGCATAGAATTCTGAGTTCATTTATCATATCAGACCCTCTTTGATCCTGCTGAATGTTTCTGAAGAAGCTGTTGTCTTATGTGTTGTAGTATTTTTTACCTGTCACATTGCGTTTGCGTTGTTACGTATTTTCTATGTTCAAGTCTTAATTTGATGTTTGTCTTTTATATTTTCTGTATTAAATTGCTTTTCTCTTAACTGAAATAATTAATAATCAAGCACTTCATGCTAACATTGTCAATAGACTTCATAGCTTAGAGCAAATTTTAAAGGCTGGCTGTGGAATTTCAACATGCTTTACTGGGTGACTGCATGTCTTCTGATATATGCATGCGCTATTGCAAATGTGCTGTGTGCTTGTTTGTCCATGGAAATTTTGGATGTATAAATCCTTAGAAATGAGTAAGGAACTAGCTTTCTGCTGCATTATGTTCTGAATAGAGTTCATTGCATGGATATCTTTTTCAGTTTTGAAATTTCATAGGTGTTTATTGTATTTCAATATAGTGTATTTGCTTTGTTTCTCCTTAATGGGTGACCACCATAGACCATCGTGTTTGGGCAGAGCGTTTTAAACTGTTTCAATGAAGTTTTTGTGAAAATCTTATAACATGATTGGCTATAGTTATTTTAAAGCCAGTGACTTTAACATGTAATTGACTTTTATTGATTACTTGGAGCCACTTTTGAGCATTTTGGCAATTTGTTTAGAATGTTTGCTTCAGAAGAGAAGTTATGAAGTGTTATAATAAACAAGTGACACAATTTTTATCGTTTGCAAACATTTATAATTTCATTTGCATATTATTTATTCATTACGTAGACCTGTCTTCTGCATAATCCTTTGTGCTGCAGTTTGGGCCTTGTGGATGTAAATTATGATCCCAAAAAATCAGGTTTTGAATTATATTTTTGGATTTACTGCTACTTGCTTGACCATTTTTTTAAATTTTCTGTTGGCAGATGATACTCCTTAGATAGCTGCACCTTCTGAAAACTCATATAAATGTGTTGAGTCATTGAATTTCCCATGTCTCAGATTTTTTACCAAACCTATAACATTTACCAAACCTATGACATGTATTTGGTGGTAGGTTTCAACTAAGTCACGGCACAGGTTGTCCACAAACTTGCATATGTCATGAACCTTTGTGCCTGTAAATGCATTTTTTGCTTCCTTGTTTCACTATATATCCTCGCTGGTAATGGTTTAGTTATTTCCTTTCTGCTAGATTATATATTTACCAAGTTTTGACATTATAATCATTGACAGACGTTGCTGAAACATTGGTGGAGTATTACTTTCACTGTTGTTCACAAGCTTGTTATAAATCTGTGGACAGAGGTGAAAGCACCCAAAAGGCATGATATATATAATTATATAAATATGTAATTTATTTGCATTGGAATATGTGTAGGAATGTGCCATGTGAGGGCTAATTAAGCAATGGCTGCTTTAAAATCCTGTCGGGAAATGACAGCAGATGGTTTGGCTAGTTTCTTGGCTTTCCTGCATAATTTCCTCCTTAGTTCCGGGCCGTTTCTTTCAACCATTGAGGGTCAAAGGGTTAATAGGCATGGCACAACAATTAGAAGTGAAGAGTCGCATAAAAGGTTCGGTGCAGAATGGAAATAGGACGGAAATAGCAGCGAGCCGTTGGATTTAGGAAGCTGGGTTATTGGCAGATGTTTTCAGCCTATTCCTGGTGGGTGTGCATTGGGTGCTATGGGTTTTTTGGAGCTGAGGATGTGAGGAGGCTGTGTGGAGTTTGAACTGTTCAGGAATATTTATACACATTGGTCCTCTTTGGCTCAGGTACGAAGAAGGTCAACCAGCATTTCCTGTAATTTTGTTTTGTCTCTGCTTTGTAACATAAATTACATAATCTGTTAAGTATTAAGCTTTTGAAGGGCTAAATATTTTATTCTAAATCTACACGTTCATTAATATCGTATCTGTTGATTTTTTTCTGCCAGAATTTAATTCTGTAACATAGAGTAAATCGAGATGTGTTTTTCTGCTTCAGCAACTTCTACCAAGCTCAGAAACTTCTCTCCATTGACTCCGACTTTGGGTTACCGATAATGCAACAGCCGCCGGACCTGATGCCAAAGGGCATCCAGGATGCGCCCAGCGGACGCCTTAGCTGGAACGCTGCTCAACCGGACATGCCTACCAACCACAGCATCTACGATGGTGCTCCCACATATCCCACCATTGCCTTCTTTGGAATGGCGGTCGTCCTCGTCTACTTCGTCACGAACATATATAAATGGCGTGCGAAACGACGACGGAAAAAGCCTCGGTTAAGAAAAACAAGGAATCCGCCGTTTGCTCTGAAAATTGCGGGCGTATGATCCTTGCTATTTTAAAAATATATTCTCAAATCAAACTCTGAATTTTTGTCACTGCCAGTGTTGCAGATCAGCAATGCAGATCATCACGAATTTTAACGAACTTGTCTTTCTTCAGGTCCCATCACGTCTGATAGTCCTTTATAACTTTGTTGTCTCCTTTCTGCATTCTTTTGAGTAAGAAGTGGGAAGCTCCTAGCAGTTTTTAAGATATTTTGATGCTCTCTCTCTTTGACTTCGTGCTTTTTGAAACCATGCAACTGTTCTTTTAAACATTCTTAAGGTACTTTGATGGTTGATATAATTTTTAAAATTCTTTTGAGCTACCCATTGAACGAGGTATTCTATGTTCCAGTCCAGCAGACGTTCTTGGCTAAGGTATAACAATTTAATGACGAGTGTGTTCTAAAGACGACTGCGAAAAGAATACAGCTCGTCATTAAAGTGTCGGAGAACCCATAAA
The DNA here is from genome assembly GCA_945859605.1 of Lumbricus rubellus. Taxonomy (NCBI): domain Eukaryota; kingdom Metazoa; phylum Annelida; class Clitellata; order Crassiclitellata; family Lumbricidae; genus Lumbricus; species Lumbricus rubellus. The sequence continues at coordinate 21,472,695 of OX243813.1, read as the reverse complement.
TTTGATTTTTTTCCTTCTGATACTATTCCTGAACCATCCATTTCTTCAACAGCAGTTTTCTCTGCTGTTCTTTTATGACATCATGACTTAATAACTTAACTATATATTCATAATTATAGAGATATATATTCATTATAGAGATATATGTCCAAGTGTCATGCCGCATCATAGATCATACCGAAATGGCATGGATACGTGACAATGGTGGTGACGATGTCAGTTGTTTGATAGGTAGGAAAATTTCAGACTGTTGCAATCAGAGCTGTTGCTGTATAGTATATACGTAAAATTAAGATGTTGCGAATGTAAATATTTATTCTAATCTGAATACTTCAAGCGGTCTTCTTTGCCTGTACAGTGTAGTTTATTTTGTTTAATATATGTTTTGCAGGTTCTCTTTTGTTGATTAAGTGCATGAAGTGTATATGCGATTAATGGCCAGTTGATTTGTAACATAAGAATCATTACATTTGAAAACTAAATGCATTTCAGGAGTAGATGATGCCTGAAGAATTGTGTCCACTTTTACCTACACTTTTCTGTGTGTGCTGATTCCACTCGTACCTGATGAGAAAATTGAGTGTAGATTGCGTGTGTTTATGCGTGGTTTTGGTAGCATTATATTCAGAAGATTCGATTGTTTATGGCATAGTTGTGTTTCAACGGTCCGGTGTTGTTTGATCTGAATGTACAGATGCTCTCATAGGTTGTTTTGATTGCATTTTACCTGTTTGGGCTCTTACTATTTTGTGAAGTTTCTATCTGGTGACTTAATGGTTTTAGACTCTGGTCCACATCACTTTGTGAAATGTGAATGTTTTGCTATGTTGGGTAATTTTAGTTATAACTGGAATTTTATATATGGCTCCGCTTAAAGAGAAGTATCAGAGATGCTATTTATTGATAACCCAAACAATGCTTAATGTCTTTTAAGATCATTAAAATAAATTAGCAATCCGTGAACAGTTAACTGAAAAAGTGATAAGTTTTTGGAACACATGTGGTTCTTATTCACTGCCTTGTTTCTGCTTACACTGCCACATACTTATAGAGTTAAATAATTATGTTCTGAGATTCTCTGGACTACGTTGCCCTAAAGATGAAGAATGATGACAGGTGATCTGGTTTTTGGTGATGTCCTCTTCAGGAAGCAGTGATTATGCTTTTCAGGTTCAGTGTTTATCTGTTCATAATCAGGCTTTACGTTTCCATTCCGGATAAATTTGGACGTAGCAGTAATTATCATTGATGTTCTTCCAAGATTTTCAAAGTGTCTGCTAAATGTTAGGTAGTATTAATAATAATAATAATAATAATATTTTCTTTATTGAAAGACTCCAGTTGACAGACCGCAACCGATTACAGTGTACGTGTTATGCAATTGAAACAATTCACATGAATGCAAATTACAGAAGACATAAATCTTGACTACTCGCAGAACAGAGTCTGCAATACACGACGCTAACAGCTGCCTACGGGGCACGATCTCGCTACCTCTCGCTCTCCATGCCAGCGTGCTATCCAGTGCGCTACTGTCACCCCTCCCTCAGATAGTGGTTCATCTATGACTCGTACATAATTTTTTATTGCCTGTGGAATTGAATTGAGGTGTTATCAAATAAATTGTATCATTGGAACAGGTGGTCTGAGTTAACACATGCAACTTCTATTGTGCCACTCTGTATCTTTTGTTGGATACACTACTAATGTTATGTTTATTGAAATTCAATAAGAAAATGGCCTCTATTCATCTGAATTTGGTTAACAGTTTTTACTTTTTAAATGTTTTATTGACTTGACTTTCGCTGAGGTGATAAAATTGAAATAATTTATTGTAACCAACAATTGCAACTCAATTATAGTATTCTAATAATAATTATTTCCTTTATTGAACAGTCCAGTTGACAGATCGCAGCCAGTTACAGTGTACAGTTATGCAATTGAAGCAATTTAAAAGAACACAAACCACAAATCTTTAGTGACAGAGTAGACGGCCTGCAATACAACAGTGCTAATAGCAGCCTACAAAGCACGTCTATCCTACGGGGGCTTCGGGAATCGAACTCTGCTACGCTGATCTCCATGCCAGTGTGTTACCCACGAAAAATTCTGCCATTTAACGATGATCCATCTGAATCCCGGTTTACTTTCATGATGTGCTGAAGCCCTTACGTGCGTTACTGAAATTATATCTGATTAAGACCACTGAGGGTTAAGGCAAAAATTACAATTTTCCTAACTGGATTCATTCATTCTGAGAATTGATATAGCGCCTCGTCAATGGACCTACTCAAAGTTGATGCATTGCGTCTGATGTATATCTGTATAATATGAACATTTATATAGCGCCTTACAGTAGCCTCACGAAGGTGCTTATCATAGCTACTCGACAGTTCTAATCAAGTGCGACTTAAGTGACTTTGAGAACGTTTCATGAGATGCATGCAGTGCAGTATCATGAAGTGATATCTGATGTGTGTGAATGGTGATTGCAGTGATAACAGAATAATCTTTTGTTATAGAGTTCAGTACGGGCTGTTGGATCAGTTGAACTAAATGAAGAATGATTATGTTAAGATAAGGTGAAAGAATGATCAGTGGTTAGTTGCTCTCAGTTAGCTGACATTCATTGGCATCATTTTATTGCCTGTTTTTGAGTGATGCAAAAACTTGTTGACTTTTGTATATTTGAGTGTCAAAGAGGAACTGGTCACTGCTGCTAAGCAGTGTGTCAATCAAGGTGTTGTTGCATATAAGTACTGTACAGGGAAAATAATCGACACTTCATTAGATCACATGCTTCATGAAAAAACAGTTGTTACTCGTTCTTGGGTGAAATTGATTGTGGTTCAAGAAATTCTGCTATTTCTGATTTGCTCATTGTATTAAGGAAATTGAAGAAATGTGGTGTCTGGTTTTTTGTTTTCTCATAGCTACCCATGATGTCCAATGGTTTGATGATAAAAACCATGCTTTGTAGAGTACCTTGATAAGACAATGCTTTGGAGAGTTTCGTGATAAAGCCATGCTCTGGAGAGAACCATGCATAAATAGCTGAATGAAAAATGGGTGCAAGTTTTCCAGGGGACAAGACTAGTGGACTTCTTGCACCCCTTCAGAAACTGACTCTTTAACTGCTAGGCCTGCATTTTTATCCTTTTTACAAATATCTTCACACTAACGGAACTATTCATATTAAAAATTATAAAAACGTGAAACTGAGAAGTATAGACTAGGCCTACACTAAAAAAGCTCTTTGAAAAATAGGCCTACCCATGCATGTTCCTCATTTCAGTTTTGAATTTTTCAACCTCTTGCTATAAAAAAATTTAGCCTCGACCATCGTGTTTTGTCCCTCCTGCAAAAATTTCAGCAGGTGCCAGTGGTTCGACTATATACCGTAGGTGTTTGGATTATTAAGTTTCATCTTTGAAATGAGCTTTATTTATTGCAGGCCTAGTGGTTATTCTGCAATATTTAGTTAGAATAGAAAATTAATAATGTCTCATTTGGGGGGGGGGGGAGATGAATGCCATACGGCCCCTGCAGCAATCCTTAAAGTCTTTGGGGTAAAAGAAGCTGCAAATGCCTGCTCTAGAATTTTTTTAATTCTCACCGAAGCCTAGAGTAGTTGAGGCGCGTCAAAAGAAGGACTACATGGGTTCACTGTGTATTAATTTTCCAAAGGTCTTTTCAAGATCATATTAACTGGCTATAATTATATGTGGACTAATCTATTATAGCCTAGTCAGCGTGTTTGTCGTAAGTTGCATATGTGATGGAGCGGCGTCATTCAAGCGAAGATGACGTTGAGTTCGCACAGCTTCATTTGGATGGTGGCGACGGGGTCAACCATCTGGATGGTGATATACCTGCCGACAATCACCTGTCTACACATCGTCGTCTGCGACTTCATGTAGTCGGAATCAATGACAAATTGGCAGAGAGGATTGTCCTCAAAGCCGCGTCGCTTTCCGAGTGAGTCGCTCAGGTTGCCCACTCGCAACTGGTACGCGCTCTGCAGATCACCTGACAAAAATTATATATATAGGCTATATATATATATATATATATATTGTATATGTATATATATATGTATAAGCTTATACTAGCCTACATAGTGGTGACAGGCGTGAAGCTTTCCTTTTCAACGTCTGTCCATTTTGTGTTCAACGCTACAACACACGCAATGAAATGCATGATGATTGTAGACTGTAGAGGATGCATGCATCATTTGATATAGGCTAATAGCAGCTATAGTGGAATCGTTTGAAGGTCGTTTTTCGTGGAAGTCCCATTTATGTGCTTTGATGGTTCTCATGGCAAAAAGTGCGGCAAAACGAGTGCAAAGGATCTACTTGACGTCGTCTGCTGTAATTGTTAATTTCTCTCCTGTGAGAAGTACACGTACCAGACTATATAACCTGAGCCTTAATGGATGTTGCACGAGTGACTGTGAAAATCTATGGATGACAATCAATAGCTAGCACTTAATGAGTCTGGTAATAATAATAACAATAGCCATTTCGCCCGTTTTAGCAGAATCGAACAGTGAAATTCTGTTCTTTCTTTAGACTCGCTGGCTATATATAGGCCTAGCCTATGAGTCTATGTCTCTATGACATTGTGTTCAAGCTCGTCCGTCGCAGTAGATAAGTATGTATGTAAGCCATACAAACATTTATGTAGCGCCTTACAATAACCTCACGAAGGCGCCTAACGTAGGTTATAGCTACCGGTACCCGACAGTTCTGAACAAGTGCGGCTTAAGTGACTTTGAGAATGTTTCATGCAGTGCAGTATCACGAGCTGTTTTAATCATTAATGGAAGACTGTTCCATGCAGTATGAAGGTACAATGCAATGCCATGAGAAGGTGCGATGGATCCGCATCAATGTATACGAGAGCGCGGGACTGTCAGGTCCCCACTAGTAGGCGCACATGTGTTAAGAGTAGCCTACGTACACTTGTATTGAGTAGCAATGTGAGAGAGCTGCAGCTACCGCACAGCGGCACATGATTAGCACGTGCGCCTTAGTAGTCCTATCTTGTTTCAAGATCATAAAATTAATAGATACATTGTTGCCTTCCGGATAGTAACAATTAGCCAGCCTGTAGGAGTAGGCCCTATAATATGTATAATCGATTCATGAAATGAAACATGTATTTTAGCAGGCCCATTGGAGCATTAATTTTGTGTGCCTATGAAATTCCTGAATAATTCAGGCATTGGAATTTACGAATGCAGCAGTCGTCAGCAATTTAGGGCAAGAGGCTTCGGTCGATGTGACAGACGTGTAATTGTTTTTAACTGAATGATGGATGAGAGTGTCTCTAAAATAATGAAGTGTCCTATTCGACGAAGTCGAGTGGGTTGATTTCGCCGGAGCCAAGTCGATTGTAACACACGACATCAATTAATTGACTGCAGGATGCATGTTGGAAAACGCTGAAACTACTCTGTCCCAACATGCGTGCGCTTGTGTATACGTGTGTTGCAATATATACGCACATGTTTGGTGTGTGTGTGTGTGTGTGTGTGTGCGCGCGCGCGCGTGTGTGTGCCTACGTGCGTGCGTGCGCGCGCGCGTGTGTGTAAACGCTGGTATTTCTTGTTAGCCCAAAACTAAATTCCAAAGTTGGCCAATTCCAGATGAATGAGATGATGCCCACAAAAAAACAATAGTAAGCTTAAACCATCGACTCTTTAACGGTTCACCATTATAGACTATAGCGTTTCGTCATTCTAAATGAACAGGCAGACGAGCCTATAGGCCGAAGGAATAGGCAGATCTACAAGGCCTACAAGAACTCCGCCACGGGGCAACCTGTGCCAGTCCCAAGCCTGGAAAAAGGAGGAGGGTTGGTTGGTAGCCCTGGTGCAGATACTACCAGCCGTAAAAAGAAAAACACGACAGAAATCAATCGCATGACTTGCACAGGAGAAGAGTAATGAGTAAATGGAGAAAAACAGTTAAACTTGCGATTGACACCAACGGGTGTTGAACCCACGGACGATGATGATGATGATGATGACAAGGCCTACAATAGTTTTATAATGCGCGCTGAGAAAGACATTGTCGCTAGACAAAATAATTTTGACTTAGAATGTATTTATCACAAAACGTGCAGACAACTATTCGAAATGCTGCTAAACTCGAGAATGGAAATAGCAATAGGCCTATAGGCCTAGACCTACTAGACCGCCAATATATAACAGCTTAAGTTTCTGATTTATCCATTTTGAATTTTCTTCCACACGTAGGCTAATCGAGGACGCTAAAAAAGATTTATCGCCTAAGAAGTTTTTAAGTGCGTGTTCTAAACTCTTAATGAATGCGTGCGTGCTTTCAAACGGGTATTGGATGTAGGCCTATGTATCTTTGTTATATGCTATATAATGTATAGAGGAAGAGTTACAACAACGTGATAGAGCGATGATCTCTAACCAATTATGGTGACTCCTGCAACGGCATGTGCTTGACCTAGGTCGCCCTTCCACCAACCGCCTGTCTCCCATCCGGAAACTGCACACGTCTTGGCATTTCCGTCGACAGCCAGATCAGGCGTGTTATAGTTGAAGACTGAATGCTGTGTCGCTTCTATTCCTCCTTCTGATTTAGAAACACAACAAGAGCGTTTCTTAAGTTGTAGGCCTACTTTGTTGTCCCCTTTAACCAATCTAATAGTCTACAATGAATCGCGGTGGTTATTAGAAAGCCATACTGTGTGCATCGAAAAAATGAAAAAGTCATCAATTGAAACGAAAATAGAGGTGCTTCATGAAGCTTTAGAACATCTGCATATTAGGCTAACAGGTAGAGGGTCATACCATACCATACCATGCCACACCATGCCAATGATGCCATGCCATACCATACCAATGCATAAGCCTACCATACCATATTATGGGCCGGGTTGCTGGGGTATTCGAGATTCCAAGTGGTTAACCGGTGGTAACGAGAATATTACGACCCCGAGACTCCGAGAGACGTAGCCTACATGTAGGCCCTATATACAGAATTACAGTTAAGAACCCTGAGCAAGTCCTCACGCATACAAAGCGAAAATGCATGAATGTGGTCCTATACGTATATTGTGACGGAAGGCAGGCTGGCAGCTAAAGGTCGGTTTATTTAAGTCTCCGTCTGTGACTGGTTTAATCGAAAGAATCGGTAGGTTATAGATAGGCTACTGACATCATAACTGTTATATCTTTCGTATAAAAAATTATAATAATAGTTTTCTTTAATTGAAACGCCTGCAAACGCACTGCGCTGTACATGTAGGCTGCAAGTTATGCAACAATCTTAATTAGCATCAAGCTTAACTAGAACTACTAAAAGAATAGACAGCCTGCAATACACGTCCGCCATATGGGGCTCGAACTCGGGTCCGTTGATCTTCATGTCAATGTGTTATCCAATGCGCTACAAAAGAATCACATAGACCTCCATGATGCCGGTGTGATGCTATAGATTTCCTGCAGCACATAAACCATCATTACGAAATAGGCCTAGCTGAGCGTATTTACAAAGCTATAACACTTAGGGCCTATAGTGGGGGGAAAGTTGCGCACTTTGTGCCATTTCGCATGCAACTCTTTAATATGTTTGAATATAAAATAATGATCACATCCTAAATGTTGAAGATCTTTGTCAACAGTTTGAAAGTGCTAAAAAGTCCCAAGCTCTGCAGAAATCGAACGAGTTTTCCACATAATCACAGGAAAGCGTTTAATGATTCACGAACATAATTATTGTGAACGAATTAATTCTTGTCTTAGAATAATTGATGAAAATCTATAAACAGAGAATCAAGACATGCATAAGAGTTGTAACCACTCCTATTCCGGATTAGAACCATAGGCGCAACCACCCTATGGGACCCACGGGACGCGTCCCCAACTTTTGAGTGGTCCCCTAACTATATGGTCCCCAAACTTTTAGGAATTAGGACGTGATTCATTATGGTCCCCCCCCCCCAACTTTTAGGATGTGATTGCACCTGTGATTAGAACCCGTTATGTGAGCGCACGACGCTTCTTCAAACCCATGTGCCAGCTGATTCGGTTGTTCGATCGTGGGCTTGCTCACGGTCGAGTAAAAACCCCCGAAATAAAATCCTGGCTACGGCTTTGCTCATGTGGTATGTTGAACATACTGCATACAGCTGACGGTATTCAGGTATGTCTGCACTGTCCAGCATTCAATGCTCTGACCGCAGTAGCCACAACCCAACGCTCTTTGGAGGCTCTTGAAATTCGATGTCGTTCAATCGTCTGTACCTCATCGCTTGATTCGCTTCCAGAGTCCAGACGCAATTTCTATGGTGGACTAAAGGGCAGCAGCTGAAAACATAGATTGCATAAATGCATATAATATGATTTGAGCAAATAGAAATGTAAGGCAACAACCAGATTTATAGACATTGGTTCTGCCTTTACCTGTAGACGTGATGCAGATTGAAAATCCAAGAAGAAGCAGCGCGACCACCTCTTCTACCGCACTTCTCTTAAGAATCGACATTTCAACAGCAGAAAACGCTTCACTTTAGACTTGCTGTGACGACAACAACGACTTTACAGCTAAAGCTTTACTGCACGACGTATATGTGCGTGATTTCCTCTGCCTGATCTACTCCTGCTACTGAGGCATATGATCCCAGTCAACTGATATAAACCTTCCTCTGCTGCTTCGCTCCCTCCCTTCTTAGTGCTACTCCTCCTCCTCCTCCTCCTGCACTTTTCTTTCCTCTTTTGAATTGCGTTCGGACCTCCGCATGCAGCCTGTCACTATAAAGAACAAAGCGCCAACCGTTTGCTGAAGTTATGATATCTGAAGGCGCAATTCTGAGATCAATAAGAAGGAAGGAATTATTCAGTCATCGCACAACAAAAGAACCAGCATGCAATGAGCGACTGTTGCGGACGTCTTACAGGCTGTAGTGCTGATCGATTGACTTTTGAAAATGACTAAAAATCCAAACGACAGAGCAAATGAATTACAATGATGACAATAATTATCAAGACGTGTTTCGCAGCAGAAGTTGGATGATTGGATTTTTTCTGTATAGGCCTATGGCTATAATTATTTGCAAATGACAACAGTTGCCGATTTCGTTCGTGCATCACAATGATGCTGCTGCTGTTGCCGCTGCTGCTGCTGCTGCTGCTGCTGCTGCTGATGCTGCTGCTATCATGCTTGCATGCTGTGGACTTACAATAGAGTTGCCAGTGTTTTTCTTTCTCGGCTTGTGGGACTCTCGCGCGCGAAAATCCTTTTGTCCTTGTATCCTTTTTATGCATTAATCCATGTCGTTATACATCATGACAACCCTTCTATTTTCTGTAGACCTGTTAGCCGATTGGTCGGTCCGAATGTCTCACTACGTTTGGGTCTCTGAGCGTCTGCTTCTCAGTAGCCTGTAAGCTGTATAGCTAAAAAATTGCACGCACACATTATAGGCTTCATGCGCAGAACCAAACTATAATATATGCATATACCAGTGGCGGCGCCAGAATTCCAGTTTTTGGGGGTGTGAACTCGCGGAGGAAATTTCCATTTTCATTGCCAAAATTTCTGACGACCCAATTTTAGTCATTTGGTTACTTTTGTGAGAAGAAATATTATTTCGTAGAAATATTTTATTTTTACATTGGAAAAAAGGATGGCCTTTTTGGGGAAGGCTTAGCCCCCCCCTTGCACTCCTCCATAGCGCCGCTACTGATATATGCTTGTACGTGTATATGTGTGTATGTGCGTGCGTGTATGTGCGTGCGTGTATTCTTCCGAAGGCAGAAAGAAACAAAGCAAACGTCACAATGATAAAACATGCCCAATGCCCATTGCAGTATAGGACTAAACATAAAGTGAAACGCACGTCGCACACGGCATAAAATTTCGTATCTAGGCCTAAGCTACGAGGGTGCACCGATAGATCCTGTAAACTCAAAAGCAACGATTAAAGTTTATTGAAAGTTAATAAATTTACCATGCAATAATCTGAACGAACGCTTAATTGAAACTGGCTTTTGTATTCAAATTGTCAATTAATAAACTATAGATTGAAAAACGCAGCTAGACTATGTGGAGTGTTTTTCTTCATTTTTTGCAAAATTTGAAACATTTCACCAGCCTAGGCGGGCCACTTATAAAAGCAGTCCAAGGGCCGCAAGTTGGATAGTACTGCCCTGCACTCTTTTAGGGAAAATATCAAGGAAAGCTTTCCTGAAGCCCTAATATTAGGGCTATAACGGGCATACCGGTAGTCGTAGGCTAATCACAATAAGACACCATTCTTGCACGGATATTAGTTCAAATTTTGTAGGTGGCCTGTAAGTAGAGGCCCAATAAGGCGGCTGACTCATTCGACCAGTACAGCCTTGATTTGACCAGTACAGCCTTGATCTTCGGACAATTTGACCAATACAGCCTTGACTTTCGTCCATTTGACCAGTACAGCCTTAAAAATTGAGTGTCCGCGCAGTTTGACCAATATAGCCTTACTTTTTCAAATTCGGTGTCTGTCGTAAAAAAGTAAAAAAGTAAAAAAAAAGTAAAAAAGTAAAAAAGTAAAAAAAAATTTTCTCCGGCGTATATAAAATGACAGAAAAAATGGAATATACAGCTCGGCCTAAAGACAAGAGATCCCAATATAAAATGGACTACTCATCGTATAATCTGAAAGAATTACGACAAATTCCTAAACAGAGAGGACAAAGAGGATACTCGAGTTTGCGAAAAGCGGAACTCATAGCGTTCATATCGCAGGGAGATCGACTAGGCGCTCGGGCTCAGGTCAACAAAACACCAGCGCATACTCCCGCCACTGTGCGAGAATTGCGGGAAATTGCAAAAAAGAGAGGTGTGCGAGGATACTCGAGATTAGCAAAAGCGGAACTTACGGCATTCTTGACTACTACTTGGAAATTTTTGCATCCGGGGAAAAATAAAATAGTTTTTTCGGATTGGCTGACTAGCGAGATTAGTCGGCTACCTCCGCAAATAAAACCGCCCATTCATAGGTTCAAACTTCGAGAGACTGCGACGGCGATCAAAGGGTTTACAAAAAGATACACGATCGATGGCGACAGCAGGATCGATGTTGCAACTTTTCTCAAGGCTGTAAGACCGCAGGTAGTTAGGCTGCTGGCGAAAAATCGGGGGGTAAAAGTTCAATTCGATCTCATGTGTGAAATGGAGAAAGTAGATATGAAAACCGGCGAAGTAGTAACGGCTGAGCCTAATTTCAAATCAAAGAGTGATATTATTTTAGAAGCAACCGATGTGAGGGAAATATATACTAACGCGGCGGATAAAATTAAGAAGAGTATGGCAAGTTTTCAGATGCGGGGGAGTAATTGGAGATTCAAAACCGTTTTGAAGTTGGATATCGATACAGTGGTATACAAACCATTGAAGGGTAGTTCTTATATTCCACTTCCAGATTATTTAGCGAATAAAAAGGCTATTATTAATATGAAGAACGAAGACGATGAATGCTTCAAGTGGTGCGTAACGAGAGCAGTAAACCCAGTTGACAAAAATACGGAGAGAATTACGAAAGAATTAATTAGACAGTCTGAGGAACTCAATTGGTCTGGTATTGAATTCCCAGTAGCAGCGGATGCTAATGTGCTGAGTAAGTTTGAGAGAAATAATAATATTAGTGTTAATGTTTTTGGTTACGAGAAAGAAGTGAATATATTCCCACTATATATATCAAAACATGAGAATGATAGGTGTGTAGATCTATTACTCATTTCTGATGGAGAAAAGAAGCATTATTGCTGGATCAGGAATTTTAACAGATTGCTGGCACTACGAACAGAAAAATCCCATAATTCAATGCACTATTGCAGAAGATGTTTAATCGGTTTTAGAAAAGTCGAATCGCTTCACAAACATACTGAGTACTGTTCGCAGCAGGACGCCCAGCGAATAGAACTTCCAGAACCTGGGACTATGCTAAGTTTTACACATTATTATCGGAAGATGCGTGTACCGTTTTTGTATTTTGCCGACTTTGAATCGTTCATCAAACCCATCGGTACATGTCAACCCGTTCCTAGCACGTCTTACACCAACAAGTATCAAAAACATACGCCCAGCTCGTTTTGTTATCATTTGAAATGCTTCGATGATGAAGTTTATTCCCAAGAGCCGGTGAGGTTTACAGCTGAAAACGACGACGATGATGTTGCTCAGTTATTCATAGACTCTATCGAAGAAAATGTAAAACGAATATACAACGAGTTCAAATTCCCCAAGAAGATGATATTCGGCAGGAAAGAGCAGGTGCTCTTCGACTCGGCTACTGTTTGCCATATATGCGAAGGAGAATTTATAGGCGAAGAAAAACCGGTACGAGATCACTGTCATTTGACTGGGAAATTTAGAGGTGCCGCTCACAACCTTTGTAATCTGAAATACAAAGTCCCCAAGTTCTTCCCTGTCGTATTTCACAATTTGACCGGTTATGACAGTCATTTATTCATCAAGAAATTACGAGGTGAACACGGCGAGAAAATCAAATGCATTCCCTGCAACGAAGAAAAGTATATCTCATTCAGCCGAGAGGTCGTCGTCGATAAGTTTGTAGACGCAGATGGAAAAGAGAGAGAAGTCAAGCGCGAATTACGTTTCATCGATAGTTTGAGATTCATGCCCCAGAGTCTCGACGCGTTATCGAAAAATCTTCAGAAAGATCAGTGCAAGAATTTAGGGAAATTTTTTGAGGGTGAGAAGCTGGATCTTTTACTCAGAAAAGGCGTTTACCCGTATGATTACGTCGACGGTGTTGAAAGATTAAACGAAACCGAATTGCCGCCGAAACATGCCTTCTATTCAAAACTAAACGATTCGGGTATTAGTGAAAAAGATTACGAGCACGCGAAAACGGTATGGGACAAATTTGAATGTAAAACATTACGCCAATATCACGACTTGTACAATTTATCGGATGTTCTATTATTAGCGGATGTCTTTGAAAACTTTAGAGACGTCTGTATGAAGCACTACAACCTAGATCCCGCGTGGTATTATACTTCGCCGGGACTTGCTTGGGATGCGGCGTTGAAGACGACTGGCGTAAAGTTGGAGTTGTTGAGTGACTACGATATGTTACTGATGATCAAGCAGGGAATACGAGGAGGTGTCAGCACGATTTCACATCGATACGCGAAAGCGAACAATGAGTACATGGGGGAAGCTTTCAATCCCACCCAACATTCAGTATTCATTCCATACTTGGACGCGAACAACTTGTACGGATGGGCGATGAGCAAACCGTTACCAACTCATGGGTTTGAATGGATGAACGATGACGAATTGAATGATTGGAGAAACATTACCGAAGGCGATGGAGTGGGATGTGTGTTGGAAGTCGACTTAGAATATCCAGAGGAATTGCACGACCCGCATAATGATTATCCTCTAGCTCCGGAGAGTGTAAAACCCGCGGGATCGAATGTCGTGAAACTCATTCCAAACTTGAACGACAAAAAGAAGTACGTCGTTCATTACGAAAATTTAAAATTGTATGAACGTCTCGGATTGAAAATCGTAAAAATACATCGAGGAATAAAGTTCGTGGAAAGTGCTTGGCTGAAAAAGTATATCGATCTGAATACCGACCTGAGAACGAAAGCTACTAACGATTTTGAGAAAGACTTTTTCAAGCTGATGAACAATAGCGTTTTCGGTAAAACAATGGAGGCTATCGAGAATCGAGTTGACATACGATTGGTGAGTGATGAGAAGGAAGCCATCAAACTAGTCGCGAAAACTAATTACGACAGACGAACTATTTTCGACGAAAACCTCATCGCCATTCACATGAAAAAGACCAAGTTGTTTTACAACAAGCCGATATATCTGGGAATGTGTATATTAGATGTCAGTAAGACGCTCATGTATGATTTTCATTATAATTACATCAAGTCCAAGTACGGAGATAGGGCCAAGCTATTATTCACCGACACCGATTCTTTGGCGTATGAAATTAAAACAGAAGACTTCTACAAAGATATTTCCCGCGACGTCCAAAGTATGTTCGATACTTCAGACTATCCGGGAGATCATCCATCAGGTATAGAATCTGGTGTCAATAAAAAAGTGCCTGGTATGTTCAAAGACGAGGCCGCGGGAAAACAGATTGAAGAATTCGTCGGACTACGATCCAAGTTGTACTCTTACAAGATGGCGGGTGAAGACTACAAGAAATGTAAAGGTGTGAAAAAGAACGTCGTCAAGAAATCAATCACTCACGCAGATTACAAAGACTGCGTGTTTACGAAAAGACAACAGTCGAGAGCGATGAACGTCTTTCGATCTTATCGCCATGAAATTTACACCGAAGAAGTAAATAAAATAGCTCTCTCAGCAAACGACGACAAAAGAGTAATAATGGACGACGGGATCCATACCCTTGCCTACGGACACTACACGCTGAAAACTAAACAAAATAAAGAATAATTTACACTAATATAAAATGGATGCGGCAAAAAAAAGTGTGTAGCAAATGCAAAATAGAAAAAAGCTTGGACGAATTTCACAAAGATAATGCACAAAAGAGCGGGTATTACCCCAGCTGCAAAGTTTGTAAAAATGCCAAAGTGAAAGAGCTTGCACACAAATACGCGAGTCAGGAAAATAGAGAGACAAAAGACAAAAGTTTGCAGCCGATGTAAGATTGAAAAGAACATTTCGGAATACGTCAACAATCGATTTCAAAAAGATGGAAAGGTGAATGAATGCAAAAATTGTAGGCATAATTATTATCTAGCCAACGCAGAAGCTCGAAATAAATATCAAAACGCGTATATTACAGCCCGAAGGCAGAATGACCCGGAGTTTAAATTACTAACAAATATGCGCTGTAGGCTTGGCGATGCACTAAGAGGCAAATCGAAATCACAAACGACACGCCAACTTGTCGGTATTGACTTTGAAATATTCACCAAATGGATTCAGTTTCAATTTGATGAAGAAATGACCATGGAAAATTACGGATCCTATTGGCAAATCGACCATGTTCTACCCCTATCTTCGTTCAACTTACTCGATGAAGAAGAACTCCATAGAGCCATGAATTGGGTGAATTTACGCCCTTTGCTACCGCTGAAAAATTTGCAAAAAGCGAGCAAAATAGATCGTTGGTTGTATATTATGCAGGAAGTAAAATCTCATTACTTTTTGAAACATTTAGAAAATGAGTTTTGAGACAAACAAAAACATAAATGTTGAAGGCATAGTTCTACCAAATACCCCTCTGTCAAACATACAGCTGATCGATGCCGCGAATAAACTAAATATTCCAAACTTCAGGGGTGTTTTTGTCCGAGACGAGCTCCCAAAGAAGGCTAGACGGACTGAATGTGGGATATTGAATCTAGACGATTCTAATGGAACCGGCTCGCACTGGGTCGCTTTTTTGAAGAACGGTAAGGACAAAATATATTTCGACAGCTATGGCCTGCCCCCTCCTACAGAACTGGTAAAGTATTTACAGAGTCCCGTGTACTACAATAGCGAACGTATTCAGCCCGACAACGAAGTGTTTTGCGGTCATTTATGCCTGTACGTCCTGAAAAAAACATGTAAAGATGGGGTGAGTTTTCAAGAAGTTATGAACAGCCTGCATTGAAAATTATTATATTCAGATGCGTAAAAAATGCCTGTTGATAAATTTGGACATACAGATTCAGGATCTACGCAGAGAGTAATTGCTGGAGGAGTTACTGAAAGTCAAGTAAATAGTACTTTTCTAAGGCTAGATGGCGCAAACCCCGCGACCGGCGATCTAAATATGAGTGGTCATACTATTAGAGGTCTGCCTACAACGAATACAACGAATACAGCAAATACTCCGGAAGCGGGAATAGATGAGGCTGTAAGTCGGGGACAAGTAATAGATTTACTGCAGAATCACGATGACGTCCCGACCGACAATAATCATTTGACGAATAAGAAATACGTCGATGAACAACTTACTTCGAAAGTGGCGACGGTAGTAGGACCCGCGGTTAGCGCTTACAGTTCAACTCAGCAGGCTATACTCGCTAGAACTCACACTGCAGTTACTTTTGACGTAATCAGATGTGGTACCGCAAAACATGGTATTGAACAGGGTATCGGAACGACTTCTTTCTTCCCCAGTAAAGCCGGGTACTATATCGTTTCGGCGTACATAGAATTTTGCAACAATAGTAATACCGCGTATGGCACCGTCCACCTGTATAAAAATGGGGCGTCGTACATGCAGATTGCGGGTGGAGGGAGCACGAAAGGTTCGCACAACCATTCAATCGGTAGTAACATAGTTTTTCTAGACGAGTTCGATTACCTCAACATACACGCTTTTTCGACCATCGCTACGAACATTTTGTGTAGGGACTTTTCAGCGACATTCTTACGACCCTAAATTAATAAAAATTATTATATTCAAAATGCCTGTTGATAAATTTGGCCATACAGATTCAGGATCTACTCAAAGAGTAATTGCTGGAGGCGTTACGCTGTCCCAAGTAAACAGTACTTTTCTAAGGTTGGATGGAGCAAATCCGGCGACTGGGGATCTAAATATGAATGGCAATCATCTCGTAGGGTTACCGACTGATTACCCTTTTACGGGTAACGGGGGTGACGCTATTAGTTCAGCCCAGGCTATCGCCCTAGTCGCCGATAAAATCACTAATAGCGTCGAGCCTGCCGGTATTAGAGATTACGTTTCGGGTATGAGGGTATCTCCAGGTAATCTAGTGAGAAATACGACGAGCGGTATTATATATAGGTTCGAAGGAACGGCTGGAGCTATAACAGCGGCGCCAGCATTATCCGCGAATTGGAGACCTACAACCGGACCGGCTATTTGTGTGTTGAGAGAGGATGGCGGGGGAGCAACTGCATTCGTAAGTGGTGGCGCATTCTCGGGCACATATGCAACGCATGGTAGCGCATTTGCTGGCGTATATGTAATGCACCATCAATTAACGGTCGTTGCCATCAATACGGATTCGGCGTATACGACGTCCTTGGGCTTAATAACTATTCCTCGTACGGGCGTATATCGACTTGGCGGATTCGCGAATTTCTTGATAGGAAATGACAGTCCGGGCGAAAAAATAATCAGAATTTCGTATGTCAAAGATGGGATAATTAGTAACGAACTTCAAGAATGCATGGCTGGCGGATCAACGGTTGGCAGCAGAATATCGCTCGTATTACCAACCGCCGCCATATTTTTCAACGCCAACGATAAGCTCGGTATGAGGGTATATTCTTCCATATCCGGAAACAGACCAAGAGTCGGTCACCTTCTTCTCAAGGGCGGGGCCGGATTGCAGGTCGAGTTTTTGTACTAGGTAACCGTAGATACCTATCGTTCATATACGCGCGATAGGTATCTGTAAGTCTCATTATTCTTCAGCGTTATCTTTCTTCAATATACCACACTCATTTTCTGACCGTCCGATTGAAACCTCAGTAACTTGTCTGAAATCACCACTGCGTACGCTTCCGTATTAGCCAGCGGCGCTGTATTAAACGTGCCTTTGATCTGGATATCGACCACCGATGACTTCAGACGCTCGGATTGCTTGCTCACGTCAAACACCATAATCGGAAACAAATCTTTGAAGTCCGAGGGTGTGATATTGCATTGTGTCAATAGTTCGTCCATTCCATAGTATTTTTCACTAAACGCGGCTGCTGCTCGGTACGCCCGCGAGAATTGTTGATTCGGAAATGATAGATTGTAGTCGACAACTGGGTATCGGTCCTGGTTCATCATCACGAACATGTTCTTCAGATCGCAATGATTGAAAACTGATGGATTTTGTTCTTGATCGCCGCTTTTGTCGGTTTGAAAACCCAAGATGATGTACCTAGGTTTCTCAGGTAATGTCTTGACGCTAAGTCTCCAGCTAAAATTAGTCGACTGTGCGACGGAGGTGGTATCGCATTGACGGGCTCTGTACGCAACTGGCAGCGACGCTTTCGATTCGATCGTTTTGTACAACTGCATCTTCTCCATATCCGCGGGAATAACGTGCGGCATGAACCATGAGATTTTATCCAGCCTAACTTTCCCTGCACCCGCGGCGGCGAGTCTAAAAATTGCGTCATCATCGGCTTTACGAACCAGAGTTAGCGTATGTTTCACACCAAAAACAACCTTGTCGTAATCATCGCAAAATCCGAAAATATGCTTCAATGGAACTACAAAGCTGAAAGTACCTTTGGCATTTGGTTTTTGAATTATATACGACTGTCTCACGGCGAAACCTTGATTATTCGCGATAACTGCCGTCGCCCCGCTGTCCTTGTACCACAACTGATTCAAACCT
Organism: Lumbricus rubellus; assembly: GCA_945859605.1. Lineage (NCBI taxonomy): Eukaryota > Metazoa > Annelida > Clitellata > Crassiclitellata > Lumbricidae > Lumbricus > Lumbricus rubellus. Next base: position 21,454,346 of record OX243813.1, on the reverse strand, counting down.
TGTGCTAGTTGAAAATCATTCGGGTATTTGAGTAATCCGAGCATCGTCGTTGCTTGGCCCGGGTGAAATAACGATTCAATTTCCTGATTCGATAGGGCATACGAAATTTGGCTGAAAAGATGCATGAGCCCATTATTCGTAAGAGTTGCTGCATCGGCATCGGCGTAGAAGGTGTTGTCCGCCTTCGTCAATCTACCCTCGAATAGCAGGTAAGATTCTGCCGGATGACAAAATAGATCTTGAAGTTCGATGTTTATTCTAATCTCGCCGGAGGTGTTTAGATTCGCCCCCGATATCGGCTCATACTCGTACCATTCGTAGCGTTCGACGCTTTCATCGCTCAATGGTTGTTCGGTAAATCTCAGAATATCAGATGATTGCGATTTTTACTATTACGCGATAATATTTTTTTACGCGACCTTCATTCCCGCGCCGTTTAGCGAGCGTACTAAATCTCCTATCGACATGGCGCCGTTCTTCTTCAGGCCATCCCCCATCATGAGATTATTGATATTTGGGATATTCGAGGTCAACCCGACGCTACCGACGCCACTCAGCCGCTCTAAAATTTGTCTAGTTTCCGGCGTAATTTTCTTGGAGGTGGGAGTAGGAGCAGGAGTAAACAGTTTGGCTACTGCTTTGTCCACTAATCGTTTACCAGCGTCGATTGCGGTTGTTTTTCCAACGTCGATGGCCTTTTTCCCAATTTCTTTCGCCGCGTCTTTACTCGCGTTGAGAGCGGTCGTTGCTAATTGTTTGGCTGCGTTCGACGTAACTAGCCGTTTGAAAAATCCCGAAATTGTATCGAATATTCCCGATCCTCCGATAACGTATTGTTTTCTATACCTCCGTCTATTAATGACCTGCATTTTTCTTGCATTTTACAATGTCATCATTATATTTTTGTAAGCATCATTACTCAGCACTCCTTGCCTCAATAACGCGTCGCACATTGCCACGATCTCGTTTCTCACGCCGGTATTGCCTGCTTTGAAGCTATGAAATCGTAGCTCGAGCTGTTTCGCTAATACATTCGGATCTTCGGAAATAACGATTACACCACCCACGCCTTTACCCACCGCATTACGAGTCCTCTTTTCCCATATCGGCTTGATAATTTCTCTATATTTGACGCTCGAAGATGCTTTCGGTTTGTTGGGATTTTTTGGCTGTCTGATAGCATCCGTCGCGAGTAGAATCTCGGCGTAATCGTCTCTATCATTATTATCGTATATCGATGTGTTCGGCTGTTTCATCGTCAACAACTCCCAAAGCCCCGGTGTTCCGCTATACGTCTTATTTCCAACCGTCACATCGTCTCCTTGAATAAAAATTGGAGTATCGCCGATGTAGAATTGTCCATTTTTTGATCGTATTCCGAACGTCGTGTCTACGATTTTTCTATCGGAGGCGTATTGATGAAGGTACTTGGTGGCTACATCGCCTAATTCTAAAGTTCTAATATCCTCAGCCGGATCGTCGCTATACGCTTCTATCGAGGGATACTGAGGAAATTGAACCTTCAACGACGCGGGAAGCGTTTGTAGCGCGTTTGATGTGGCTATCGAATTTTCTTTGATGGCGGATAGTAAGACATTCTGCTCTTTGGAAATTGCGGATTGCGAATCGACGATGGGCTTGTACAGCTTGGTTAGTTCTTGTTGTAGCCCCGAATCCCCCAATCTCTCCGATAAAAAGTTTTGTTGAATATTCTTCTTGGACTTCAGAAACTCTTCGACTATGAAATTTCTTTTCGCCGGGTCATCTATCTTTAGAAACGACATTTTTAATAAAAAAATTAATGTTTTACGATGTGTTTTTCGACGTGTTTTTCAACGTGTTTTTCGACATGTTTTTCGACGTGTTTTTCTACATGTTTTCGACATGTGTAAAAACACAAGTTAGGCGTATTTTCAGACATAGCGACATAGGTCTACATAGGTCTACAAAACTCTACAAAACTCTACATGATTTCATACATGTTCGCGTTAGTCGTCTTTCTACTAGATTCGGTATTTTTCTCAAACATGCTTTGAAAGGACTGCCTGACTTCTTCTCTTCCTCGGTCGATGAGAGATTGTTTCGTTTCCTCATCCATCGCGGCTGCCGCAACTTTCGACTTACTTTTGATTTCTTCTTTCATGCCATTGAATTTTTCAATCTCACTTAGAATCAGAGAATATTCCTCGTCTGAAATGTGATCATCCACGAGTGCTTTTGAAATATGGTCGCTGATCGTGTTGAGCTTCGCATCAGCCAGCGTTTTGATCCTTTCATGCTTCTCCGCCTTCAGGGCGAGCTTTTTACAGATTCGGCTGCCAATTATACTCAGTAGCCCCGCACCTAGCGCTGCCCCCTCCATAGCAATAGCGATGGGGGCTGCAATTATGGTGGACAATACACCGATTCCCGAAATTCCGAGCCCCATCGTGACCACCATGAGGAAGCTGTCTACTACGCCGATTACGCTCACACTTCTATGATACTTTTTACTCAACGTTGCTCTTTTGTCTCGTTCTTGCTCGATTTCCTTTTTGATTTCGCTAATCTTCTGAAGTCGATACGTTTGTGCGGACCCTGCAGCTATTTGTATTTCACCTTCTGGCGCAGAGGGCGTTATATTTGTTAGGTTTGGATAGAGTTTGATGCCTTCGTATTCCATTCTTTTATTTATTAGTAATATATATTTTTTACCGCAGATAATTTACACAGCATAGCGAATCTCCTTCGTTTATCGTTACTGCTGAATCGGAGTTGTTTTGAATGGAAACTATGATATCATCAATCACATCTTCTGAAATCACTCCGTCTAGTAGACTGCATCGTCGTTCTTTGATACTCTGTCTGAGGGAAACGAGGCAAAGACCCGCCGCCATTTCTACACCTAGTCCAAGCCTTAGCGTATTTGCTGTCTTTGGTTGTATCGTGATATCATTTTGCGCAAAAATCTCCCATCGCAGTCCTCCTAGTTGTCTTACTGGGGCGCGAGTAACACCGCTCGTAATCTTCCAAAAGACTGAAACGGGCTGCGTTCTAACCTCTACCGGTCTAGTTGGTTTTGTTCCAAATTTGTGTATTGGCCTCGACATTTTATAATAGAATAATTTATAATATCATGCCGAGAATCGGAATGTTTTGAAACGGAGAGTTGGGGCCCAACAAAAGTCCGTCGCCTCTAGCATAGCCCGACCCTGTTTTCATGTACAGCCCGGATGCCGTTATTGAGCTACCTTTTTGCCACGGGGACAAGTACAAACCAGATCCGGCTGGTCTTATTTTGCACGCTATGTCACCTTTCTTGACATACATTACACCCGAACCGCTGATTTTGTCTACAATCTTAGTAGTTGCCGCGGAGCCGAGACCACTTAGTGCCCCCATCGCCAAACTTGGCAGTGCATTAGACAGAAGGAACCGTCCCGCTGTCGCTAGAAACGGAAGTATAGCGCCTATGAATCCACCTTCGACTTTCTTGTTGTTCTCCAATTGCGTTTTACTCATTTTAATAATCATGCCAGTTCCTTTTTGGTAGGCCGCCGCCATTTTATTGATTTGCGCCTGGGTGAGAGCCAAAACGTGTTCGCCATTCAAATCATCGTGCGATAGTTTGATACTCACGCCGCTCCCCGCTTGAAGTGATCTTTTAATTTTGTCTTGTTGCGCTTCTGAAATATTAACTTTTACGCCCGTGTAACGATTCATTTTATTAATTACAAAAACTTTCAAACTTCTCTGATGTGAAATCGAATCGCCAATTCTTCCCCCCGAAGATTTAGCAGGTTCCCGTGTTGGTCTGCGAGTCTCGTTTCCATCGTTGAAATTGTAGATAGCAAAATCGGGAGATATATCAAATTATGCGGCACTTCGATAATCTTGTAACCAGGACCTACGTTTGGGAAAAAAGAATATATCACGTTTTCCGATGTTCCGTTAGTGTACGAAGACCCGATAATGTCGCTGGTCACTCTCAGGCTGCTTACACTCATTATATTTACCAAGTTCTCCGATTCGTTGTATCCCGCCGAATAGATCCATTTGTCAAACCCTAGAACCTTCCCGATCGAATTCTTTGGTGTAAAGTCAACCATATAATCTGCTTCTATATTCACCACAGACCTCAGAGTATTGGTGTTTGGCGCTATTGAGATACAGTAATTTCCATTTACTCCGTCGTAATGTCCATTCCCCTTCATCACTCTCTGTATATATTCGTTGATATCCGTTATTTCATAGCAACCCTCTGGAACTTCAATGTTTACCCACTGTGAGTCGCGATTTGGCGAATACCGAAAGACGTTGTTTGTCGCGTCGATATTTGGAAAAGAATAGTACGTCTCGAGGGCAACTAAGGCCATCTCATATTTCTTATTCTTCTCCAGTTCGAGTAGTGGACTAAACTTCGTTCTGATTCGCGTGCTCTTTTCGCTTAGAAAAATGGAAAATGATGTTTTTGGTTCCGTGTTGCAGGCCGTTTTTTCCGTGTTTTCCGATATCTGTTTGAGAAGCGATGATTCCATTTTTACTATACAATACAATTTTACAATGGCGGATCCTCGATTATATAAAATTCGTCGAGACCGCATCGGTATTTACCATTGTACTTGTCGCTAGTCAGGTCTAAAACCACGAATCTATGAGGCCGTTCCCATACTGTTTTGCAGAGTTTTCTAAATTCATCTTTCGACATGTCTGTACTCACGTGATCGTTGTAAATATGATTACAATTTTTCAGGTCTTGTTTGAACAGGCAAATAAAGTTCGCATTTTCTCTGATTGTTTGGCGCGGTAATTTGAAATAATTCTGGGCGAGGTAAAAACAATCTACATTACTATGCCTCCCCCGATTGTAATACGTTTCACATTTGTTTTGTTTTTCCAATTGAAGATCATCGAAAATCATCAGGTTCTTCTTTTCGGCGCTCAGATCTCTCGGGTCTGGTACATCGTCGGCGCTCTCAAAGAACTTGGCAATTATATCGGATTTAGCTTCTGAGTTTTTTGCTAGTTCTTCCATTACAAGGTCTGGCGACGCATTTAGTCCCACGATTTCATCTCGGTGCTCGAACAGCCAAACGATCGCTTCTTTCGGTAATTTTTCTTCGTATGCTTTTTTAATAATGCGATATTCCGGTTGAAACAGAGAAGTACCGTATACCTGCAAGTTATTATAATCCAACCAGCCCGGCCTGAGTAAAAGATTGAGAAGAAGCGTCGTTTTTCCACACCCCGATTTCCCAACTATCAAACCGCGTATGCTTTTGGGTAGCAGCGGATTATTGAATCTTTTCGAGAGCGCTGTGCCCCAACTCAAATCATTAATCTCCATTTTAAAAATATATATTATTAAAAACGAAATGTATTGCGTAAAATGTAAAAAACAGACCCAGACTACAGATGTGCAGAACGCCGTGGCTAATAATGGGAGATCGATGCTCAGAGGTGTTTGCGTCGTATGCGGGAAAACAAAAACTCAATTCGTGAAGGCGTCCGCTGTTGCGCAAGGTGGGGATCTAGTTAGTTCGCTGAACGCTGCCACTAGCAACATTAAATTACCTTGGGCTAAATTTCCGGGCGAATTACATTTGCCAGGCCATCAGTTTACTGGTCCCGGTACTAGACTAGATTTGCGTCTGAATCCCAACGAAACCCCCAAAGATTGGAGCAAACCTATAAACAGGGTAGATAGCGCGGCATATATTCACGACCTGGCATACAATCACCACACTGATACGGCTTCTAGGAATGTCGCTGATAGAGTAATGATAAACCAGTTGAACAATATACCTAACCCAAGTCTGCGGGAACGCGTAGAGAGGGCGATAGTCAAACCTATTTTGGCCACTAAAACGAGCCTCGGGCTAGGTTTAAAAAAAGCCTAGAATTACAGCAGGACCTGAAATGGACTAATCAATTAGCGAATGAATTACACAAACCAGTAGTGAGAAATTTTAGGACGAGGCGGGTCCGTGTTGGCGGGATTGACCAGATTTGGGCGGCAGATCTAATCGACATGCAAGCCTTCGCTAGAGATAATGATGGTGTGAAATTTCTATTGACCGTCATAGACGTATTTTCCAAGTATGGATGGATCGTTCCATTACATGACAAGAGTGGGAAGTCTACAGCTGACGGGTTCGTGAAGATACTCGGGGGTGGTCGACAGCCATCGAAAGTTTGGTGCGACAAAGGGAAAGAATTTTATAATAAAAATGTGAAGAATTTAGTCGAGTTGTATTCTACCGAAAACGAGGGCAAAAGTTGTATCGTAGAAAGATGGAATAGGAGTATGAAAGATAAAATGTTCAAGTACTTTACTGCTAATTCAACGAGAAGATATATCGATGTATTAGATGAGATGGTTAGTAATTATAATGACACGAGACATTCTTCGATCAAAATGACCCCCGCGAAGGCTAGTATGAAAGTGAACGAAAAGACTGTATTTATGAATTTATACGGCGATGAGATTTCAGAGCCTATTACACCAAAGTTTTCAGTCGGCGATCGAGTCAGAATAACTAGGAAGAAGAGCATTTTTGACAAAGGATATATACCTAGATGGACAGAGGAGGTTTTTGTAGTATCTCAGGTTCAATATACAGATCCACCAACTTACAAGATCACTGATTCTAATTCTGAGGAAATACAGGGGTCATTCTATGAGCAGGAGCTACAGAAAACAACTCAAGAAATATTTAGAATCGAAAAAGTGATTAGGAAACGCGGGAAGAAATGTCTCGTGAAGTGGTTGGGCTACCCAGACTCGTTCAACTCGTGGATCAATAACGAAGACTTGTTGACATTGTGAGACGATTGTGATCATATGATTATGCGTAATTTTCGAAACTTGGGATTCCCATATCTGCGCCGTAGTACACCCACGTTCTTCCATCACATGAGGATGAGTAGACCAGGTTTCGAAAGTCGGAATTTCCATATCTACGTCGTAATCCACGCACGCAGGGATGAGTGTCCACTGCGTTGGCGGGTAACGACGTAAATCTTGCGGGGAAATTCTAAGTTTCGATGACTCGGTGGTATATAATAATGTGGTGTTCCAAGGCACCCCGGAACACTTTTCGATAAAACGTGACCGGGTCGTTTTTGAAATCTATTCGACTGAGGCGTGACACGAAACATTTTCTACTGAATGCCGATCTGCGAAATTTTGTACAGAGCTTGGCCGTCTCTCACTCCTACCAACGACAACGATGATGATGATGATGATGATGATGGTGGCGGTGGCGACGATGATGAAGAGATGACGACGACAAATCGGGCTGATGCTGATGATGATGCTGATGATGATGATGATGATGATGATGAAGAGACGACTATGAAAAATAGCCTATGTCGTGTTTGATATCGATAACGAAAGTGAATGAAAAGACTGTGGGCCTAATAGCACATCGTCAATACTGCGGGAAATTTCCATCGCGAGAAGTCGAATCAAAAACGTTCCAACGAATTAAATTTGTTCCAACGAATTAAATTTGTGACATGACACACTTTTTACGCGGTGTTCCTAAAAACTGAACCTCTCCACTCACGCTCTTGCGTCACACAGGCATGAGTTGCCATTGCATTGTCAATTAACGACGATGATCTCGTTGTCGATCAAACTAACGTTAGGCGGGGGTGAGTTGTCATTGCGCCGACGACGAACGACGGTAATCGTGCCTGGCCCTTGTTGACGATCCGGCCGTGGATACTTGCATGGGCATTCATCGTCGCAGCATTCGCGGTTGTGAGCGTCAATTACAACAATCAACTCCGATCTCCGCAGTCTTGTTGTATAATGAACCAAGCCGAGCTGCCTGGCGATTTTTCGTAATTCAGTTTTAGTTTTATTCGGGTAGACCATTTTTATTGGAATATCTTGTCTTTATACCGAGTTGGATATTCCATGAATTTGAAAAAGTAAGGCTATATTGGTCAAACTGCGCGGACACTCAATTTTTAAGGCTGTACTGGTCAAATGGACGAAAGTCAAGGCTGTATTGGTCAAATTGTCCGAAGATCAAGGCTGTACTGGTCAAATCAAGGCTGTACTGGTCGAATGAGTCAGCCGCCTTATTGGGCCTCTACTCCTGTACGTTCGGATTCGGTTATAAAACAGGCTTTAAACGTGGCAGCGTCAGGCAGAGAGGCAATTGCATAGCCTTATTAGCCTTATTAGCCTTATTAGCCTTATTAGCCTTATTAGCCTTATTAGCCTTATTAGCCTTATTAGCCTTATTAGCCTTATTAGCCTTATTAGCCTTATTAGCCTTATTAACCTGTAGATCTATAGATACTGGATGGTGAATAAATAGATGGAATTGGAGCAGCACCATAGGTCGTGGGAATAGGAGAAACCAGAGGAGAATGCGTGGGAAAATGGTTTGGAGAATTTCAGGGATTTCCGAGTATAGGCCTAATGGAGATTTGGTCGAGATGCCGTTTTTTTAACATTTGATTGTCATAACAGTAGCCTAATTTTTTAACGCAAAACAATGATTTCTTGTTGCACAAAACAGTGTTCCTGACGTTATGTTCACAATGTGCCATAAAATGTATGCGCTATATGCCTATACAATAGACACACTCATCAGTCGAACAGCTTCCATTGTTCCAGAATCTATTGTAGTCTGTATGCTGATACGATTGTTTCTATATTCCATTCGTCGCTGCGGACTGATACACACAGACTGTGACACAGTGACAGAGGGCCTTGAGATTATTATTCATACCAGTTCTCGCCTGACCGATGAATTGGACTGTGACTGTCTGACGAGTTCGTTGAAAACTTGAAATGATTGGCACAAAGCATTCATTAAATAGAATGGTTGTGCAATGCGCATGTTGTCATTGATTAATTCCCACTGTGCTGGCAACAGACAGAGGCTTATATGCATGCCTATTATGCTATACACCCATTACTTACAATTCTACAGCTTCATCTCCAAGTTCTCCAATCGAGTCATATCTAACACTGCTGTATCCTTGGTTGTGATCCATCTCACCTGCGCGTCCTCTGTCGTCCAGTCTCTGACATTGAAGCGCGTCGGGCCCTTCGCTCCGCTGCGAAGGGACAACTGCTTTTTCCACGGGCTCGCTTAGCTCCTAGACAGCGCCGAGCCTTCTCGGTTGTGGGGTCGTCAATCTGGAACGACTTCCTCCAAACCTCCATCTCCTCCACCTGTCTAGTCAATCTTTACTTCTCAAGTCCCTTAAATCTTTTTTCTTTAGTCGTGGCTGGGCTGGGAGCGCCTCTGAGTAGTTTCTTGAAGAGGCGCTATATAAATTCCAATAATGAATGAATGAATGAATGACTGCACCACGCCTTTGTAACGAACTATACCTTCTGAATTCCATTCGTTTTCAGTTGCACCGCAATCATTTTACTAATTACACATCTTCACCTTCCTCAATCCTCAGGTTCCTCTGTCCCTCACACCTCGGGCTTTTCATTCGAAACTTAAGACACTCCTTTTCAAGAACTCTTACCCTATCTCATCTGATCCTCCGCCTTACAATTCTCGACCCAGACGACACCCGCCTTACTAGCTGTTCCGCCCCTCTGATCCTAAGACAACCAACCCGAACTTCCTTTGGAATACTCTTACTGCCACCTCTTTTGGCTCAACGTAGCGCTCGGGAACAACTGTTGCCCGCACTTGGCTTTCGAGTGGCGCTTTAGAAGTTTAGAGATTACGATTACGATCTCTAAGCTGTACGAAGACAGGCCATGCTTTCTACTGTAATGGTATGGAAGTCATTCCCTATTTGCATGCATGTCCTCTATGAAGACGCGGTATGGTCGACTTTTAACCATTCGTTAAAATTTTTATTTATCAAATCAAATCAAAATCAAATCAAATCAAATCATTTATTTCGATTCTACAACACTTTTTATGGGTTAAAAACTTTTATCCTTATATCGCCTGAACTGGCAGCTGTTTTGGTTAATTACTCCGATCTATATTCCTCTGTTATTCCAGTTTGATGCTCGTTGTTTGTTGAAGGCTGCTGATGGAAGAGTAATGGTTGCACCATTGAGTCGTCTGGTGCACATGTAGCGAGTTGAGATCTCGCCGGGCATTGTAGTCTATAGGTTGACGTCAGTCAAACTACAATGTGCTAAGCTGAGTTTTATTATAGTCAAACAGCAATGGCATGTGCATTGTGCACACTGGCATATACATGTAGAGGCTGGCAGAATTCATGACATGTATACACAAGTCGATGGTTGTCGCCTAGCAAGGCTATTTATCCACAAACATCTGTATTTTGTTCAGCATTAGCCTACAAATGAAAGTGGTCATAATAGTTGCGCTCAGCAGGCCATTATTACGGAGAATAGAGAGCTTTTCACTGTAAGCCTACATACGACGACGTATGCATGGCAAATGCAGCAGCGAGCATGGCATGACAGCAGCAGCAGCAGACGAAAGTCTTTCAACCATGGACGACGATGCTTTGTCTTGACTGGCTCTCAACAGTTAACGCGAACGGGGTCCTTAAGGCACGCAGGTTATTATTATCTGCGATGGCTGCAGCATGGCATATCGCAAGAGGATAAGTAACAATGGCAAATCGGAAGAAACACTGTAGGCCTAAAGGTGTAGGCCTACCGAATAGGCTTAGCGTTAGTTAGGTTTGCAGTTATCGACGTGTAACTTTCTGAGGGGGAAGTAATTTCTTATAGCATCCTGTGCTGTTTGCCTGTTACCAGCGTCAATGCCTCTTTGAGGTTATTGTCTTCGCTTCCCTCTGGTGCTTTGGTCGCTGGACGATGTGGCTTTGTTCGTCGCGTCATTTCGACCGCAGACCGCAGTCGACTGCTAACGTCAATTAATGAGACAACTGTTGCTGCTGCTGTTGCTGCTGTTGCTGATGCTGCTCCTGCGGCTCCTGCTCCTGCTGCTGCTCCTGCTGCTGCTGCTGCTCCTGCTGTTGCTGCTGCTGCTCCTGCTGTTGCTCCTGTTGCTGCTCCTGCTCCTGCTTTTGCTGCTGCTCCTGCTGCTCCTGCTGCTCCTGCTGCTCCTGCTCCTGCTGCTGCTGCTGCTGCTGGTGCTGCTGGTGCTGCTGCTCCTGCTGCTGCTGCTGCTGCTGCTGCTGCTGTTGCTCCTGCTGCTGCTGCTGCTGTTGCTGTTGCTGCTCCTGCTGCTGCTGCTCCTGCTCCTGCTGCTGCTGCTGCTGCTTCGGTTGCTGCTGCATGCTCCTGCTGCTGCTGCTGCTGCTGCTGCTGCTGCTGCTGACTTGGATTCACGAACACCTTTGACTTCCGCATTTAGTCGAATTTAGGCTCGAAGACAAGCGCAAAAATCAATCCAACGTCTCATGAAGTTTCATTGTCTGTGTATTGACTCTAGAATGGCAACAATGGACGTTAGACTTCTTTGTAGTATAGGCCTAACGCTGGTCTATACTGTGTGTATGTGTGGATGTGTGTTTGTGTGTGCAGGTGTGTGTTGGTGCGCGTGTATGTATCAGACTGAACCGCCAGCGTGTTTGCTTAAATTTATATTCTATAGCTCTGTCGTATCTCCCCAATAAACTTAACAAATTTGGTCTTGAGATTGTCGCAATTTGCCGGAACCAATTCATTTCTGTTGCCTATACCTGACACACATATGTACACATATATAATTATGTGTAAATACATAGGCCCATCACAAACATATACAGGTAAACTGTTTAGTCTTAAGATTGAGGTCTATGCGTGAAGGCCTATTATACAGCGAAAACTCGTTATGACGCTGTCTTTCGCAGCCAAAACAAAAACCTGTCTACACTTAATGAGACCATTTTTTACAATGGAATCATTTTCTAAGGCTGAATTACTGTGGGGATACATACCATGACCATTTTACATGTATATCAGAGGTCGTGATAAACTTTTTTATAACGAGTTTCTTTTACATGCTCATACATAAAATACATAAATAAAAACAGTTTAACTATCCACGTCATGTATTATATATATAATATATATATATTGTATCGTTAAACATTTATGAAGCGCCACTATATTTTATGATGAACCGTTCAGAGGACAGAGGTACCATGCACGCTAGAGAATAAGTAAGTATGTTTTGAGAAAGGCAAAGGTGGGGAAGGGTCACCAGCTAGAGTTTGTGACCGAGTGGATGGGGATTGGGGACGGTGCATTCCAAAGAGAAGTCCCTCTTCTAAGATTTTGCGCGAATATAGGGCTTGCTGTAGCCTAGGACAACCATGTATATCCTACTGCTCATTTTTCAACGCCACCTAGCGAATGGAAGGCTGAGTGAACCTTTCTGAGGGCTACGTGAACCCATCCCGCCTTCAAGGCCGTTCAAGCTGATCTTCTGCTCTTCGTGCGTCGCGTTATCATTCAATCAAACCCCTATATGTTTCAGGCCTAACAATCAGAGCATGGCCATTATGTGAGCCTACACCTAATTGTATGAATCGGTCTCTGATGTCAGATTTAGGCCAACGTCGATTTTACAGTATAGTTTAGTGCTGTTGGTTCCAAACTATAATTTATTATCAGCATATTGGACCGATTATAATTAGGTTAGAAATTTGTTAGCTTGGCTAATATAAGTAGGCTAATATTACATCGTTTTTTCGTTGGTTCTAAACTATATTATCAGCATATAGGACCGATCATAAGGTTAGATATTTGTTTAACTTGGTTAATATTACATCGTTTTAATCACTCACATTGTCTTACTCTTTCACCGGCCGTATGCATTATTGCTGTAAAGCATTAGCAGTAATTTTCCAACCAGATAACTCAAAGTCTTTAAGTCTGCCCTTATTATAATCTCAATAATTTAGCCAAGGACATCTGGCGAATAGCAATAATTTTATGGCTCGAATTGTATCCTATCATCCGGCGAAGAGGATGACGATGATGACGATGATAAATTAGCGCTGCTGCTGATGATGACGATGATTATGACATGAATGAAAATAATAGTTGTGGTTAGTATCAACTGCAGTAGTAACATCAGCAGGGCCGTAGCAAGAACGCACGTGGCCCCCTCCGAGCACAATGACTCAAATTTCTGACGACTTTTTTTAGTCATCCGGCCAAAATGTCGGGAAAATTTCATCAATTTCATCAATTCGCCGTCCGAAAAAGTTGACTTTTTTGGCCAAAATCTCGGGAAAATTATATATTCGCCGTACTGAAAAATTTGATGACCTTTTTTGGCCAAAATCTCGGGAAAATTTCATATTCGCCGTCCAAAAAATTTGATGACCTTTCTAAAATTTATTTTTTAGTCATTTCATTCATATTTTGGCACTTTTAGGGGCCCCTTCCTTGCCGGGGGCCCCTTCGGTCGGAGGGTACGGAGGGCGGTCGCTACGCCTCTGAACATCAGTTGCTGTTATTGTTGTAGTTATTCCGTTGCTATTGTTAATATTGTTGTAAAACACTCGGAGAGACAAAGAGAGAATAACAGAGCAGAACGGCAGGGAGAAGAACGTGCGGAGAGGAGCAGAGGAGAGCAGAGGAGAGCAGACAAGAGAAGAAGAGAAAGGAGGAGAAGAAAGAAAATCATTAGTTATGACGCTATCTTTGGATTTGATGTCAACTAACGTCGTTGGGGGAAGTCACAATGTCCTCACTTAATATATTCCAATTAAATAAAACTTAGACTAAAATCTCAAAGAATTAACTGGTGCCAACTCATTCGCAGCCACGCGGAATATGCAGTGTAAGAATTGTGGAAAAATTACTGGGGGTTGGACCATTATCTACTTGGAATTGGGGTGTGAAAAACAGACTTTACTATGGGGCTCTAAGAAAGACTGGGGAGGTTGAAAACCCCAACCCCCTGCAATTCTCACCCTGGGATTATGTTGGCAGTGTTTACATTAATTTTTCCGACCTCTTACGACAAGACTATTTTTCTGCCCAGACCCTTTAAACTGTTCAGCAAGAAAACTTGACTTCCGCTTAATTTATAGTGCGCCAGGTCGTATTACCAAGCCTGAAAAGAAATTAATAATTTCTTAAATGATTAATTTGTCGCTATTGTAAACAGTGTAGGGCCTGTAGGCCTATACGTCTAATTATAAGATCAACTACAAAGTCGCAGAATCAAGCCGAATTGAACCATTCATGAATTCAGAAATGTTCATTTTTGTGTCTCAATCTAGCACCTGCTTGGCCATAACCTTTAAACCGTATCATTTAGGAATTGTGTACTGCACGTATAGTATCCACACCAAATGCTACTTATCTCGTGAACCCCAAGTAAGCCCATTAAAAGTCTGTCTTGACCATCTAGCCCCATCGTCCAGCCAGCTTTCCATATCCATTTTTCGAACGCCAATCTAAATATCCTTCGAGAACATATTTAGCCTCTGACGAGAAGACATCACCCGACGACGAAAGACGAGAGGATCTATCTAGGCGGGTGCGTTTTCTTCGCAGCACATTTCCATTAACGTTGGGTTCTTCAACACCACCACCAGCAGCAGCACCACCACCACCACCACCACCACCACCAGCAGCAGCAGCAGCAGCAGCAGGAGCAGCATCGAACAGTCCACTGGCAGCTGCTAGGTATGGCACCAGAAACGCGTCCAATTCCGGTCGGTCTCTGACGATCCAGTCCCTCGTTTTGTCTGCGGTACTGTTCGATACTTGACGCCGATCTCCACGACTGAATGATCTGCTGAGGATGAGACCTTCACCTTCGTGACCTTCGTCTTCTTCTTCCGTCGCTTCGTTTCGTCCGCGTTGTTTGGTTGTCTTCCGTTGTTCATCTGCGGGGCTACTCCTCCTCCAGCTGCTGTGCGTTTTTGAAGACCTTCCCCATCGTGCTTTCTGTTTCCCGTAACCGTTCGCATCTCGCCACAACCTATAGACAGCCAACGCGTTCGCTGCTACAGCATCTCCTGAATCTTCTCCACCGTTAACCGACTTTAGACTGTCTTCAGGTTGCGTGCGTATCTTTCTCCTTGACGATTCAACCAACCATGGATGATGATAATCATCAATTGCTGTTGTTGACGTCGAGCGTTGACTTACAAGTTTACTAATCAATCGAGATTTCCTCTCGAAGGGCCTCACACGGCTCTGCAGCGCTGTTTCTTCCTGTGGTGTCGTCATCACGGTGGCATCCTCCTCCTCCTGTGGTCGTTGATTCGTCGAAAAGCGACATTGAGTCTGCCATGCAGAGTTGTGCTGATCGTACATGCGGCGACATAACATCTGTGAATCCTTTGGCCTTTGAACAATGTCAATGTTTATTGAACCTTTGCAGATGAAACGACCTTCGGACGACATGGTTAGTAAGGATCGTATTCGCTCAGGCAAGTGACCGGGGTCTTCTGCTTGACCTAGGTCTACCTCCTCCTCGAGGATTGGACGCGACGTCGATTCGAACATCATGCAACAGTAATCCAGAAGACAGCTGGCTGAGGCAAGGACGTTTCCGGTTGGTGAAATCGGGAAGCTTCCGGTCTTGTAGATGACTGTCAAGGATAGGACCAAGAGGAAAAGCTTGGGCATGGTGGTGATTGACGGTGACTTTCTTCCAAGATGGAAAGGGGTCATTCGCTTGATGGTATAATAGTTTCCACTTGAGTGTAGTTGGTAGAGCGATAGTTTTAGCTCACTTGTGTCTGAAGAAGAGCTTATTTTCACAGTGTATACCGCAGAGAACGAGAATGTTCATTCGACGAACAGAATATTCAAGGACAGAACTTGATGGAAATGGTTCTAGATGAACTGATGAAGTCAAGAGTGTTGGAAGGATTATTACACGGTCCGCAGAATGTCAAACGACTTCTTCGTTATTCAGTCTGAAATTATGAGATTCAGATTAATTCGATGCAACTTAATTTTACTAAACAAAGTTAACAAACCAACAAACAACAATACTTTTAGTTGATTAATATATTTTGTCCCAGACTCAGTTGATCAGCATGTTTAGGCTATCCATTTGCCAGTACACGTTTGTCCAAGGCTCTAAGCCTACGTCTTTACCTAGGCCTATGTGTAGGCCTACAGTATATATTGTGTAGTGGGAGAAAATTAAAAGCTTGTTGATTTTATAAAGAGGTTTCTATAGACGTAGATTTCTGAGTTCCACTTTGTGTATCATTAATATAATTAATTCTCTAAGCTTAATGCAAGGAATTTGTTAATCACCCAAAAGTCGAAGTTAAAATAGGTGCAAATTATCCAGGAGCAAGTGCCCCTCTTGCCCCTGTGTGCTGGAGCCCATGCTTAAGGATCAATAAAATAAATAGAAACAGATCAAAGTAGGGCCTAGCAAAAATGCGGGTACGACCTACGAAAGACTATACGATATCCTATTTCATGGGATATCCAGGAGGCGTTAATTTGCTGTACGTTGTGAGTGATTTGTGACGCATAAATCTTGGACGTGGAAAAAGTAAAACGCAGGATACTTTGTAGAAGGTATTGGAAACATCAATTTTGACTATAATTGCTAATTAGTAAAAAACAATATCAATTATTGGTCTTCATTCATTCATTCATTTCAGATAATTATATAGCGCCTCTCCAAAGGTATAGGCCTATACTCATAAGCGCTCTAGAGGGATCAGGCAAAGCCGATTGATATAGGTTACATCAAGAGAATATGATGGACAATTGGACATCATGAGAAAGAGTTTTGATAGATCCGACAAGAGAGCGATTTACTCTGATATCAGGTCATATACAAATACGATTTTGTATAGCTGCAATATTACAATTCTAAGTTTGAAATATTTATCCTAGTGAAAAAGCAACTTTTCTGGCTAATGCGATTGACTGCAGCCCGGGTCCATGAAATTCTCCGGACCTCTGCCCATTTGTCTCAGGTCTTTCTCGGCAGGACTGGATAAACTCACAATTTCCTTACACATGCAGTGTGTAAACTTCCTAAAGAGTATTATGCTTGACTAAGGCTACTATAGGCTAGCTTATACGTTGGTCTCGAGAAATATTCTTGAAACTCACCTTTTGATTCAAATTGGCATCAAAGTCTCTACAGCTTCCAGAAACATGCATTCGACTTACAACATTAGTCTTTCCGTTCTACTGCAAAGCGAGATCATCGCTCCAAAAGTAATGTCTATTTCTGTCGTTTTCTCCGAAGCGTCGAAGGAACTTATAAACACGCGTTCGAAGGTGGCGCAGAAGTCGTCGTCTGCAATTCCTGATTCCGTCTCTAATTGGATTCTTCAAAGCGAAGTTGCTTTGTGCGCTTCCTCAGATGTTACCGACACCCTAACCGCTTGCTGAATACGGACCCCTGTGGAGCGGCGCCCGGTTCTGTTAACGTGAGGGAAGGACGAACAGGTGGGCGACTGAGACACGCAGTCCACTGCAGAACGAAATTGATGCTGCTGCTGATGCTGCTGCTGCGGGTCTTGGGCTGCGTCTGTGGCACCGGCCGATGCCTATAATAGAACTCTCAAGACAATGCCCGTCAGACCACAGAGTCACGTAACGTGCGCCAAAATGACCAATGCTGCAGTGTGTGCTTAGATGCTGCACGAGATGCAATTGCAATTGCGTCACTCTTCTCTTAGAAAACTGCTGAAGATGTCTGTGTATCTGTGTGTGCATGTGTGTGTGTGTGTGTGTGTGTGTGTGTGTGTGTGTGTGTGTGTGTGTGTGTGTGTGTGTGTGTGTGTGTGTGTGTGTGTGTGTGTGTGTGTGTGTGTGCGTCTTTGGCTGTGTATGTACAGAGATAGACTTAATTTGATTTGACACGCTGTGAGGCAGAAACTTCAGCTAACTATTTGGCGGTTCCCTGATTCATATGTCACAGAGCTGTTACAGTATAGTGGTGACAAAGTGGTCGACTCTTTTATCCCTGTGGGGTAACAAGTTCTTTCCGATAAATCTCTGATTTTGCAAGCGCTGTTTTTTGTATCAATTATACACGATCGCATTTGATTCGCCCTCTTCATCTGTCACAAAAACGAAAGGGTAAATCAAGTGAAGCCTCGGTTTGTACCCCAGTGCCATTGATTGCTGCCTCTAACATGATTTGCCGACCTATTAGACCAGTCTATAGTCCAGCGCATTAATACATGTAGACCAATTGTCTATAAATATCGCAACAGATCAATCAAAACTCACTGAATTTTTTGTCGAGAACTGGAAGAGAGAACGGATGGGAGGGGAGGGTGGGGTGGGAAGCTGCGATTGTCAAAAGAATGACTTTAAGGTCTCAATTATGTACAGTGGTACTGGTTACCCCTTGCTCTCTCGCACTTTGCAAATGTAATTTATGGTGTTTAACTTGTCTTTATTTAGCTTATTCCCATTATTTTTAAACATTTAACAATAATCGGACCAGAGAAGCTTATCTTTATAACAGAACGCTTGCAATGGACACCAGGCTTAAGAACACAGTCATTTCTGGCCTGTACTGCATTAAAAGAATTCATGCAAAGCGACCATTATTACAAGTACGTGACACACGAAAAGAACTGAACATTTTAAACTCATGGCATTACAAAGAATCGCCGTCAATGCATATCTAATATTCAAGGTAAATAGGGTTTTCAGGGCCATCTGCATTGGATTTTATTTTTTAATACATTTTTAAACCGACGATATAGCGAAGTCAAAGATGCGCAGCTTGGTCCTGTTGAGTGATACCGCGGTTGCGTCAACAGTAGGCTAAGTGTTGCTTCTTTAAACTCTGTTTTTAGGAATGCCGCCCACTCTACTCTTTGCTCGTAGGAAATAATAATTGTTTGCTGCTACTCGTGCAATTATTTATCCTGATTGGCTGATTGTTTCGTGACTGTGAAGCCGTCGCCTCTTAATTCCTCGGTTGAATAGAGAAAGAAAGTAAAAGCTGGCGACTAAGTTATAAGATTTATTGCGCCATATAAAGGCCGTCGAATATGAATCGAATGTCTTGATAGATTAGATGTCTTTGAGTTTCGGATGAACGTCGCCGAGGAGTGAATTGACTGCGGGACAACATTGGTCGTTTCTTTTTAGAAATCTATCAATCATTGAATCCTCCTCCTCCTCCTCCTCCTCCTTTTCCTCCTCCTCCTCCTCCTCCTCTCCTCCTCCTTCCTTTCCTCCTCCTTCTCCTCCTCTTCCTCCTCCTCCTCTTCCTCCTCTTCCTCCTCTTCTTCCTCCTCCTCCACCTCCTCCTATTCTTCCTCCTCCTCCTCCTCCTCCTCCTTCTTCTTCTCCTCCTCCACCTCTTACTCCTTCTCCTCGTTCTCCTCCTCCTCTTCCTCCTCCTCCTCCTCCTTCTCTCGTTCTCGGCCTCGTCGTCCTCTCGAATCCTTTGTATCTCGCTGGGAAAATTAACTGTCGCGTAGAACCGGCAGAGGACGGACGCATTGAAACCCAGCTGCTAAACGCTCAAGATGGAGGAACTTTAATTCTTCTTATTATATGCTATTATTTTCATTATGTAGGATCGGCTGACGTTGTGTATCTGAAGAATTTGTCGAAAGACTCTGGGTAGAAACGTGAATTTTTCAATCACAATGGTTGTTATGTCTTTCGCATATTCACCGTGAATCACAAGACCACAAGTGCCATGCAGCGCTTGTGCTTCTCATAATTTGGCATCGTTCCACTCCTATGAAAAGCATACCTTCATTAGATGTAGGCCTATGCTTGTCCAACCACAATTTAATTATCCGTGTCTTCAAAACTATTCCTTACTCCTTCATAAGCATCCGCCACTTGAAAGTCTCAATCTGCCAACCTTCAAAGTCAACATCATTGTCTCCTATGTGGTTGTACCCAGCACAGACAATTAACGAGAAAGGAATAATTGATGTAGACCTACAACCACACATGTTCAACTACTCCAGAGTTATTCTGGGAAGCACAGTCCTACTAAATTCGACAATCTAAGTTCTAATAGCCTCTAAATGCACATTCCTGCATGATATAATTCGGGTATAGGCCTACTATGGGCCTAATCTTAACTGCTGCCAGAAAACGTGCAACCGGACTTGAAAGGTAAGCTTATCGGCGATGTTTACATCTATTGTTTCGCCTCCTCACACTTTGAGCACTAATGCCATGGACGCTGTTCTTAAACTTTTCTCGGAGTCGGAGCACTTAGAATCTGTCTTCTTTTGTTTCTGAAGTTCTTCTCCGATCTTACAATTGCAGTTGCAGTGAGTTGTGGAAGAATTGAATCTTTGATAAAAGAATTGTTGATTGTGTAATTAATTAATGAATAGCGAAATCATCTTATAGAACTTAGACCATGCATTCGATCCAATGGTGGGCATTTGGCGCATCAGGTTCTAAAAACAACATTTGACTCAATATTAATATGAAATACTGATGTCTTTATGTTTATGTCGAATTGTACAGTTTAATTTTTAAAACCTTACATAAATTTTCTCATGCTGGAAAGTTCATATTTTGTTACAAGTCCAACTTTGAACGTTTATTACTTTGAACTCTGTTGAAATAATTTGATGCCATTTTGAGGGAAATTTTGATAATTTATTCCTCTTTTAAACTGTGAAACTTTATCGAATTGTTTTGGAATTGATAGATTTATCGACAAAATAAAATTACTTCGATTCAGTTCAATATTAGAACACAATGAACATTAAGTACGCAAGTACGTACACCATACGTCGTATCCATAGTAGTAGGCCTATACCTGGTTAGGCAACTCTTCTTTTGCATTTAGATCTATACTTCTGCGGATGACAGAATAGAACAACGAGCTTGCAAGAAGGAAGATTTCAAGTAGGCCTATACACGACATAAGCAAGGACTGAAGCTAGAAACCGATCTATGAAAGTAATCATGAAATTAAGGGAGAATCAGACAGTCATGAAATAGAAAAACAGGGGCTGTGTGGTCGTAACAAAGACCGCCCTGCAGAACACAATAAGCCGTGTTCAAGCCTTCGAGGGAGAATTACAATCGATGACTAAAGATGCGGAGAGACACCGTGCAACGGGCACATTCGTTTCAACGCTACTTCATTTACATTCGCTAGAGTTCGCTAGTGTGCCAAAATAAGTCGAAGTACCGGTAACAATATCATAATTATTATGCAGTTCAGGTGAGGACAAGGCGGGTCGCACTATGATTTTAAGGAACTCGTGAACCGTAGAGGCGTAGGCCTATACCAATCGTCGGTTAATTTCAGCGATTCATCTGCTGAAGAAAATGAGGCAATGTTATTTTATTCGGGCTAAATATTGCAGAATAACCGCTAAAGTAGGCTAAGTAAAATAATTGTTGCTGCTATGTAGACATAATTATTATACTTGCAGCAGGGTTGCACCGTTGCAGAGTCTCAAACTGTAGGTCTTCTGGTACTTGTAGATTGCAGAGCATAGACATAGATGATTGGAGACACCGAGTACGCGCAGCAGAAGACAAAAAAGCAGGTGGTTCCAGCGAGGTTACAGGGCGAATGCCCAAACCACCTGCCTTGACTGGCAGTGAAGCTTGCATCCATTGCCTGTCAGAAATGACAAATTGAGTATTGAATCAAATCCATGGCGAAGCATGCAATTGATGAATCAAAAATTCCTCTTAGGCTATTTAGCAAAAAGAAAATAAATGCCCGCTCAGATGATTTGGTGAGGGTCATAATCGTCCCCCAGAGCAGAAGTAGGCCTATATATTATACACGACGATCTCTTTTGCAGCCTCGCATGCAAGGCAGAGGAACCTGATTCAGTCTCTCATGCAGGAGGCGAAGATGGCGAAGCAACAGCCAACGGTTAATTCACGCTACAGGGTGCGCCAAAAAAGACCCCCCTACGATTTTTGCCAATATCTTGACCAAAAGTGAGAATTTTGAAATGAAATTTTACAGTCTTAAAGACAATTCATATTTACACCAGATTGCCAGATTTCATCAAAATATTTCAGACAGAACAAAAGTTATACCACGTTTAGGGAGGCAACCCACCGTTTTCTGACGATTCAAAGGTGAAAAGCCTAGAAATGCAACCAAAACAAGTTTTAAAAACACGATTTTTTCTCATTTCAAATAATATAGTTATCAAATAGCCTTAATGTTCCCAGATAATCATTATTATTACTATTTAAAAAAGAAACAGGGCACCGGCGTAGCTGCGCGTCACTGAGAAGTCACTTAGCAAGATGACAATCAAATTGGTAAATAAAGAATCTGTCAGATTAATCAACACGTCCATCAAGAACTTTGCAAAGAGACTCAAAGGAAGTTTTGGCACTGGTGGTGGGCACATTGAACACAAGTTGTGAAGCACTACCAAGTTCATTTGACAACAATTATTTGAGATTAGACTTAATAAAGCGTGCTTTTGTTACTTCTTGTTGCGTTTCGCCTTTGAATCGTCAAAAACGGTGGGTGGTCTCACTAAAAGTGGCATAACTTTTGTTCTGTTTGAAATATTGTGCTGAAATCTGACCACCATGTGTAGATATGAATTTTCTATAGGACTGTTAAATTTCATTTCGATATTCTTATTTTTTGCCAAGATATTGACAAAAAACCTTTAAAAAATTGCGTTTTGTTTTTGAAACGTTAAAAAACGGGGGGTTACCTCCCTAAAAGTGGCATAACTTTTGTTCCGTTTGAAATTTTTTTGATGAGATCTGGCCATCCTGTGTCAATATGAATTGTTTTTAAGACTGTAAAATTTAATTTCGAAATTCTTACTTTTGGCGAAGTTATTGGCAAAAAACCTAAGGGGGTCTTTTTTGGGGCGCACCCTGTACATAATTTTTTATATGACAAGTCGGATTCAGGCATGCATGACGCGAAGGTCGCGGACAGCAGCGCAGCTGCAGTCGCTTATTGAAGAAGGTCCTGAATTGATAATCAGAACACAACAATTATAAACAGAAATTGTTTCAGACGAAACACAGACAGACCGTGCATGCAAGAATCGGCTCAACCTCCGAATTCGGAAAGTTATCTTTCACGGAGAAAATAGACAAAATCAGTTTTACCTTTCGTCTCACGGGATCAACCACATGCAACTTGCATGCAGCCATTGTAGCACGATGCATTCTATCCCCTGAGTCCTCAAGGTCTGAACTTTGAAATTTGCGCTCATCTAAACGACGTTCTCTGTTCGCCTCCGATGAAGAAAGACATCTCGTGCAAGATTTAACAGAATGTCAAGCGAAGTCACTGTAACATATATTTCCCATGCATGATGTATAAGATGCAGTTCTCTTCGGAGAAGATTTCAGCAGTGATCTTATAGATGCCATGCTCCATTCCTTTACTCAAGGTTTTCGGTCACAAGAGATCATTACTCTGTACATAGAAGTACATATCTAAAACCTAATTTGATACAAGACCAGCACCTGTATCGTGGATAATTGTCTAATTATGCATCATGGAGGTTTTTTAATCTAAGATCGGTATATGTAATTATCGACATATTTATGATGGCATGCATGCAGTATCAGCCTCATGTGAAGGAATTATCCCCGTACAAGTCAATAATGATCACAGTTTTGACAGGAACTGACTAATGATCAAAATATTTCGACATTTATATTTTTTAAATGCGCATTATTCCGTTCAAGCTATATTATCGTTGGTTGTTGCGAATCGTGTGGGTTAGTCATATTGCTGAAGGCGATTCGTGATGATGGGGGTTGAATAGAGTAAAATATATCAAATAAACTGGACATTTTTATGGTCCACCTCGATTAGAACTAACAGAGGATCGTTTGCCATCGGATGCCGAGAATGCTCCGCTCCCTTCCCATCCCACCTGTTTCTTCTTTTCAAAGGCTGCAGCGCATAAAACAAGGCATTGATTACAACCTTGTCGGCACCTTAAGACGACGGTTGGTCTCTTTGGCGGGAGGAAATCTACGACTCTAATTTATCTCGAAGCGAGCGCGGCGGACGGAAGCGTTTGCGGACGATAAAAGCGATCATAAAAGTCATAATGCTGTAATGAAATACCGGCTGCTATTGAATTCCTGGGGGTATACAGAATCGTCGGTCGTTTCGTCGCCTCGGCGGGCGGTGAGCTGGAACATCGTCGCTCGGTCCCGTTTTTTTCGCTCTCTTTAATTTCTTTTTTGAGAGCCGCAGTCAATTACGGTAGGAGGAGGAGAAGAAGAAAGCTATCCCGCCCAGGTACACGCCGTAAAGACGCCAGACAATAATTGACAGAGACACGTTTTATGATTACACACGGGTAATATATCATTTCATCATGAGGTCGGTCAGGAGTGGGGTGGGGGGTTGGTTACGGTGTGTTCGGGTCGCCAGTGAATGAATGGAGGAGTCGACGAACGGCTGCGTCAAATTCGCTGCAGTATAAAAGTCAGCCAGAAGCTAGTTCTGGATTGTTGGTTATAACTGTGACTGAAAGTTGACTGATAGGAAGGAAGTCAAGCTGTCTGCAGAGAAGGCAATATTGTTGTGCATGGAGATTATTACTGAAGCTGCAGCTTGAATAGAATTATTATGATGGCTTGGGTATGTCTTTCATCTTTGACTTTTTAATTATCGATAACCACGGTATAGATCTACTTTATTGATTAAATATATGCAACTGCAATTGATATTATTTTGTTCAATGGCTTTTAAGAAATGTCACTTTTGACGTCAACATTTCTAGGTAGCATTAATAATTAACAATAATTAATACCCGGTACTTAACTATAGCATAATATGCAATGTATATTCACATAATATGCACACTGCAAACACACACACACACACACACACACACACACACACACACACGCAAACATCGATTTTTCGTTACATTTCGATCCCATCCATATAATTTGTGCCCCGACCAAAAATCCGACCAGACGAGAAATCCGAATAAAAATCCGACCAAAAATCTGACCAGAAATCCGACCAGAAACCTGGTTCAGCATTTGTTTTTTATTTCTCTATTTCTATAACGCTTCTTGAAGCTCACTACTCAGAGGCGCTCCATACTGCAGCGCCAACACTGCATCGGAGTTTTGCGCCGAAGCGCCCGAACAATTGCGAGTAAAGAACTTCTCAAGGTCCCTATATACGAGGCGAGTTGAGGTGGATTCGAACCTGCAACCCTCCGGCTGCAAGGCAACGAACATACCCACTACACCACCGCGCCCCATAATATCATGCGATGTGTATAATTATACACTTAATTAACAATCGACGGCATTATGGCCGATGTCCCAACAGGTTATACTCACAAGCGAGAATTGACTGCACCATGAAATTATACATGTAGTAGTCTGTTCTCGCCTGTCCTCTCTCCCCGAAATTGTAAATGATGGTCGCACTCGCAATTCAACCGGTTAGATTTACCACAGTCACGCAAGTCATCCTCGCATGACGATACACGTGTATACTATGATGGGTGTCACTGACCTTAGTGACCTGAGTCAAAGGTGATCGGAATGAGACTATAATAGGCCTATACATGTATATCCGTATATATATATATATATATGTATATATTGTATATATATATACACATGTATAATCATAATATGTATATATATATATATATATATCCTCGCATGCATACTAGACCGAAGTTTAATCGATGGCGTTCATCTTTTACTGCAACGTCGTTCTTCTTTTATTACGACGAACCCGATCTTATACGTCTGATGACCTGACGTAAACCTTACACCGCGTCAGTGAATATATACAACATATTCATATCATGTATACATAATATACATTATATATACATAATTACATATGAATATATATAATGTATATTATGTATACATGCATAGGCGTAGGGGACATTTCAGGAGTGGGGGGGGCAAAAGTTAAACTTTTGCCCGAAAAATCTGAAGACTTTTTTTCTGTCCGGCCGAAAATTCCCGTAACTTTTGACTTTTTCCGCCCGAAAAAATCTGACGACCTTTTTTTTTTTTTTAGTCGTCCGGTCGAAATTGCCCGAAAATTCCCTTACTTTTCCGCCCAAAAAAATCTGACGACCTTTTTTTTTTTAGTCGTCCGGTCGAAATTGCCCGAAATTTCTGAATACATTTTTTTACTTTTCCCGGGATGCTTGCCCGAAAAACCAGACTTGCCCGAAATTTGGGGGGGCATTTGCCCCCTCTGGACCCCCGTCTCCTACGCCTATGTATACATGATATGAATATGTTGTATATGTATTCACTGAATATATATATATATATATATATACAGACTTGGCTTAATCGGACACCTGTTGTTGTCTGTCGTATTCCATGGCCGTCGTGCGGTCGGAAGGATAATTAGCAGCTGCCACTCGACGTTTGTTAGTATGCAAAGGTTCATTCGTTAGACGCTGCAGCTAATAGGCTGCTTGCAGGTTATTGTCACCGATTGAGTAAGTAAGTTAGTCTTTCTTTGTGGGGCGCGGTGGTGTATATATAGGTGTATAGTGGTGGGTTCGGTGCCTTGAAGACGGAATCCTGCAGGTGCGAATCCACCTCAAGCCGCTGCTTATATGGACCTTGAGCGACTCCTTAATTCACTCGCAATTGCTCGTGCGCTTCGGCGTGCATGAAACTCCAATGCAGTGTCCGCGCTGTATATAGTCGGAAACGCCTCCGAGTAGAGAGCTTTAAGGGGGGTTGCTATTGCAAATGCGAAGAATAAAAGAAATAAACCAACCTCACCGTCACATTCCTTGTTCTGCGACTTGCTCAACTTCTCAAGTATCTCGCTATAGTTTGACCTCGTGTTTCTCGATGCTGATATAAGATATTTTTTCCTTAAGTTGTGCCCCAAGTTTTCACTCTTATATATGTTATTTTATAGCAGGCCTAGGCTATATAATTACAGACGCGAATAAGTAACTTTGATGTATGTATAACCACCTATTGCAACCTATTGTACTCAACCATTACTACATATGGCAATAAGCAATTGCAATTTTGTTTATGCTTTTTTGAAGAACGACTACATTATATTGGAAACCTGTCAGCTGCCATACAATTACATTAATTTTCAGCCGGTCATGTCTGCAGGGTCATGAGATCTTATACTCAGCAGCAGGTCAAAGAAATTAAATGAAAAGAAAAATTAAGTTACCACAGATTCCCAAAAAGTTTTGGCAGGCCATGCCCGACAGCACGAGATAGAGCAAGAGTAAAATACACAGTCTGCAGGTAAAACCGATCCATGTTGGCGCCGCCAGCGTTGTAGGCCTAAACATGTATTTTTCTTACACGGGCAGACAATTATAAACAGTCGTGTAATTAAAGAGACAATCGACCAATAAAACTTTTTTTATAGAGTTTAGATTAGCAATAGATACAGCATATAATAGTGTGCACGGTGCTCTGTTTTGCGAGCGCAGTATATTTTGTCCTCATGAGTAGTTTGCACGAATTGGTGAAGACAAGCCATGGTCGGGTTGCAGCAATTTATCGAAGATCTTCCTCCATGGTATAGGCCTACACTCTAACTTTACGGGCTCAATATAATTATACACTGAAGTATACATTTATTAACACTTTAGCGATGAGCGTGTGCTAGAAGTGAATGCATGGAAGCCAGCGAATGCTGTTCGTTAAAGTGCTGAATAATAATAATGATTATATCTGACAAAATGAAGTCTATAATTATTTGATAGCAATTATTTGAGTGGAGACATAGGCCCTAATAAAACTTTTTTTTGAAAACTTTTTGTTGCGTTATTTTTTAATCGTAAAAATCAGTGGGTGGACTTGCTAAAAGTGATATAACTTTTGTTCTGTTTGAAATAATTTGTCGAAATTTGGTCATTGTGCATAGAAATGAAATGCCTTTAAGCGGTGAAATGTGTTTTTAAAAATATTCTTACTCCTGGTCAAGATATTGAAAAAATCTTATGGGAGGGGGGTCCTTTTATGGTCCACTCGTTTTATGACTGAAGGATCAGGACCATGCAGACCGCCTGAAAATTATCTCTTTGCAGATATTTGCATTTTGTTATAGGCCTATATAACAAAAACATTCATGTGTATTTTAATTTGTCGATATATTTAATTTTTATTTATTTTTTATTTTGTATGTGCAATGCACGTTGTATGATTGTCCAGTATATCAAAGTGTATACACTTCTTTATACGCTTTGGTCCAGTATGATCGCTAATTGTGTTAGTTACGTGGTTTCTATATTTGGCTGTATATAATTATGGTTGGTGAGTGTCTTACCACAACTGTGGAGTGAGTGCCTTGAGTAGTTCTTTCACCTAAAGTCGCGCAGAATGCGAGTCCTACATTTACTCATCTCGCCTAAACTGTTCCCGGCTGATCTATCGTACACTGCAGACTACTGTAGTACACTTAACCAGCGTGCCATAGTGGCATCTCAGCTGCTGCTTGCGGTGTGAGCCGTGTATAGATAGTGGAGATGAGCAGCACCTCCCCCACTCTTCCCTATTCCACCCCACTCCCCCATTCCACTCCAGCGCTTACTATAATATATACACAGTCATGATGGACGAGAAGGCTTCAATGAATGATTATCAGCGACTATATATTATTACCAGTCTGCAGGTAGACTTAATGCGGGAGGGGGATCTTTATTACCTGTTTACATTAAAAACTGAGCGATAATTACACGATTTCTGGGTGGCCGGAAGTGGCGGCAGATGGCCGTTCATGGCGTCAGTCGAAGAAAGCGAGACGCAAAGAGGACAACTGAACCGGGTGGGATAAGAATACGGGTCACGTGAAACGCTATAGCAATGGTTGATATACCGTGGTAGTAATTCTTACGCTATGGCGTGCGATGCTGCTGACGTGAAGAGAGACGGACGGCCGACGGGAGTGCGGGTGGGATGAGGAGCGTAGGAGGCAGCGGCGTTGATAGCCTCCTCTACCGTCGGCGGCGGCGGTGGCGGCGGCGGCGGCCGAGGCCGTCATGTCGGCGGCGGGGCGGACGGCCGTGGAGCGCCTCGTCTGCTGCCACCAGACAAAACAGGTGGCGTCGAAGGTACTGCAACGCGGGAAGCAGCGACGCCAAGCGGCCGGGTTTGACATTTGACGGAAGCGGAGTCCACGGTATGCGCGTGTCGCTGGAGCCGTCTGGTTAGCATCAGCTGTCTTCGACGGTGCCACACGGGGGCCCTCCGCCGCTGCATCCGCCGCTGCCTCCTCTGCCTCCGATCCGGATCCAGTGCTTATAAGACGCATCGGCAGAAAAATGCCGACGCCATGCAGCACCGTGGGAATCGCACCATCCCTCCTGCACGCCCCTCCATCCTCCTCCTCCTCCTCCTCCTCCTCCTCCTCCTCCTTCTCCTCCTCCTCTTCGCATCTACCTCGACGGAGGCTGCGCCTGCTGCTGCTGTCTGCATGCTGTGCATGGGCGGCATCATCTGTTGAGACGTCCTGCAGTCGAAGAAGCAGTCAGCGATGTCGCTAAGCGATGCCTGGCTAATCGTAGTCAGCTGGATGCTGAGGAGGATGCTGCTGCAGAGGATGCTGAGGAGTGTTTGAATCGAAGCGAACGACGAATCCGAGTCTTAGACTGTTCTAGGTGACTGAGACAACTCGGTGCCAGCCAGTCATGCACCGCGCGCGACACTCGCTAATGTTGCTCCAGTAACAAGTCGCTCTCTACGTTTATAATCAGATAGAACACCCATGCATCGATCTTCCAGAACTTTAGGAGGTCGTTACAGCACTCGAAGCACGAAGCAGTTTTAGTAGCATGATACTGGAAGGAGGGTGTTAAGTGCTAACAATTAGTTGTATTTCTTGGTCGATTAATCTTGCTCTCTTCCTTGTGTGTGTCTGTGCGTGTGCGTGTGTGCACGTTCTTTCATCTCTCTCCAATGTTTCCTTGTTTACTGAAGAGTCCGTCGAATGCTTACGGCCATCATGGCACCGTCGTTTCTTTTCAGCAACAGATGCCCGGATATGCGTCGTCTGCAATCTACGACCCCGTCCAGAGATCGCGGCTGTCCTCCCAGTACGGTTCGCTCTATCCAGGATACGTCTCCGGGATGGGATACCACACGACGGGCGCGTCCGCAAATAGAACGTACTTCTACGGAGGAGCCACAGGTGGAACAGGAGGAGTCGGTGGAAGCGTGGGAGCCAGTGGAGTGGGAGGCAGATTCAATTCCGATTTGGATGACACTAGTTCTGATGATCCGTATTCGAACAAAGAAGAACCGGAAGTGGCTGGGGATCTGGACTGCAGCAGTCTAATGGACTCCTCCGTCCAGACCCCGGTCGGATTCTACGATGTCTATCCACTGAATCGACCTTCGTGTCGCGTCGAAGCCAACCAGACGCAGTCGTTTCCATCTGGAAATCCACTGGAAAGAATGAAGTCCATCAACCATGACGGTAAGTCGGAGGAGTCTTGACCGTCTGCTCAATTATTATTAGCACAGTGTACAATAGACTGCGACGAGTGGCTGTTGTGTCGTGACTCAAAACAATTGGTCTTTCAGCTGCATTATTGTAGCTGATTGTTAGACTGCTGCTCCTCCCTTCAACCCGGCGAGAGTAATTCTAAGATGAAAGAATCTTTCGGTGGACGCACTAATTTTTCTACTGACTGCCTTCGCTAGCAATAACAATATTCCATTTTAGTGCAGGAGGATATTGACTTATTGATGAGTGCAATTGCTATAGTTGACAGCATCATCATCATCACCATTGTGGTCGTGGTCGTCGTCGACGTCGACGTCGTCGTCGTCGTCATCACCATCATCATCATCACCATCATCATCGTTGCTACTATGCAGCTGCTTGTTATTATTACTATTATTACTTTTGTTATTATTTGTTTGTTTGTATGTGCACTTGTTATAGCGCCCCTTCAAGCTCTCTCTCTACTCAGAGGCGCTCCCGATGCAGAGCGGACACTGCATCGGAGTTTCACGCCGAAGCGCTGGGCAATTGTGAGTGAAGGACTTGCCCAAGGTCCTTACGCGGCGAGGTGGATTCGAACCTCGAACCTTCCGGCTCCAAGGCAACGACGCCACCACTACACCACCGCGCCCCACAATATTATTGTTACTCATTATCTTCAATGACGCCTTAAAACATACCCTACCTTGAAGAATTCTTAAGTACGAAATACCTCTAAGTGAAATAAAAGTATTAAATGAAATTGCGCAGAAAAATCATCTGACCAACTGGTTTTTTTTAGAATGACCGATTGACTTATTCAGTGGCAGGTTCATTTGATTACTCGTTAACCAATAATTATATTCTAGCACAGTGATGAAGACATTGTTGACCTGAAAGAAAAAACCATTGACGCAAATTATATCCACTGCATGCAGTTGTAAAAAAACCTTTTTTGCTTCTCAGAAAAATCCTGTTTTCTTATTTTTTGTCCTGCATTCTCCTATTCATTTTTAAAACTATACTTATATTTAGATCTATTTATTTACTGCATGTCAATGTCTCAATGACTATTTTTCTTTAATTTAATATCGTCTGAAATCTTTTATAATTATTGCCTCCGTATACTTTCACGGATTCGGTAATTTACGTCGCTATTAATTTTGTCATTTTTTCTCAACAGAATCAGTCGATAGCTACTTAACGGAAAAGCGGAAAGAATCTATTCCTCCTCCCCCTCCTCCTCCTCCTTCATCCATCTCTTATTCCAGCTCCATCGTCATCTCCCCGAATCATCGCGGCTCCTCCCGTAACCGGACCCGGAGCAAGGACTTCGGACTGACGCCCGGCGGGACCACGATCACCGGAAGTCAGGATGGGGGACAGGAAGTCTGCCGCCTTCTGCGCCAGCGAACGAAACGGAAGCCGCGGGTTCTCTTCTCGCAGGCGCAGGTCTACGAGCTGGAGAGACGCTTCAAGCAGCAGCGCTACCTGTCGGCGCCCGAGAGGGAGCAGCTGGCGAAGACGCTGAAGCTGACGTCGCAGCAGGTTAAGATCTGGTTCCAGAACAGGCGCTACAAAATGAAGCGCCAGACGCAGGACAAGACGCTCGAACTGGCTGCGCTGCATTCATCGAGGCGTGTCGCGATGCCACTCCTCGTCATGGATGGCCAGTCATGCGGTGTCTCGGGTGTGCCTCAGAACTGCCTCTCTCCGCCCACCTACTCGTCTCCTTTCGCCACGACGAACCCCTTCTCCCCCTACGGATGTGGGAATGCTGTCATGAACGGACTGCAAGGACACGGCCAACTGAATCGACAGAATCCCTATTCACATGGATTGAGGATCTGGTAACGGACGATGTATATGTATACCGGTTCAGAAGACTTATGTAGCGCCATTGTATACAACAACAACATCATGAAAGTTATCTCCATGCAGTTCATGCATAGAATTAAGTGAACATTTCTCATACATTGAGTCTGAATGTGCAGACAAGTGTCTTGTCTCTTTCTGCAGCTCATGTATATTGCATTGAACAGGAATTGACGGTAAGATGGGAATGATGTTTGATGCTTGTTTACTATAATTATGTCATAGTTGGTCTTATTATAAAATATTGTACAGTTAATTGGACAACTTCAATCAATACACCAAGCAATCATATTCTATTATAAGTCGTATGTAATATATTTATATATATTTGTAAAAAATATACACGAAGAAGTCACGCATAAACAGGTTCAACCCAAAAAAGTATCCCTACGATCTTTGGCAAAATACCTTGAAAAAAATTACGAATTTTACAATAAAATTCTGCATACTTAAAGGCATCTTATAGTTATAATGTACAACTGCCAAATTTCACCAAGGAACTTCAAACTAAACAGAATTTGAAGCATTTTCAGTGAAGCAATGCACTGTTTCTTGACAATCCAAAAATAGCGCAGCAAAAAGTAAAAAAACTCGATTTTTTAAAGTCAGGTATCAAATAGTCGTTATAAAATAAACTTCACAGTGCTTTACAACTTGTGCATGCTCAATGTGTCCACCACCAGTGCCCACGCTTTTTTGAGTCTCTTTGTATATATAAAGTTCTTGATGGCCTCGCAGTGTTGATGTGTTTCAGAAGTAAATCTTCCCATGCAAATCAATTTCAACGTGACCATCAATTCTCTTATCGCTCTTGATTTTGGCGGCAGATTGTGGCATATGCCATGGCTATTTATCCAGTATAGATCACCACATTTGATAATCGGGTTGTAAAAAACTTGTAATACGCAGATGCTGAGTCCATTGGCATTTCTCAATTACACTAGCACAATTGACTTTGAGCCCATATACCCTGGCATTCATCAACGGCATATTTCTTATAACTCTCAATTCAACTCTTAATTTATTTGCATTCACTGTTTATCAGAGTATATATTATATTGAGCTGGAATAGCCTTAGCTCCAGGACGTTGTTCATGAAGTGTCTGAATGCACATTTTGTCTGTCATTGACACTTTGGGCAATTTGAATTTTTTTCGATATTTCAATTAATTTTATTGTTTTATTACAATAATTATTAATCTGACAGATTATTTATTTACCAACTTGATCGTCATTTTTCTAAGCATAGATGTAAAAAACGATGAAAACAAAAAAAACGGTAAAAACGACGTTTTTTTCAAAAAAATAAAAAACCACAAAAAACCGATAAAAAACGGAAACGGAAAATAATTTGACTTTGCTACATCTAAAACCGCATTTTAACCATGAAAATCTTGATTAGGAACTTACTACACGTAGGCTATCTCTTAAATGATGATGTTAAACGATGAAATAATGACTTTAGTTAGCTGAATTCTTGAAAGTTGGCGGAAAACATAAGAAATATCAGGAAAAAATAAAATTAAGGAAAATAATAATAGAAAGTAAATGTATAAATAAAGATAAAGACAAAATAAAAAACCATAAAAAACGATGGGAAAAATAAAAAAAGAAAAAAACACGTTTTTGGGAGAGAATAAAAAACGGAAAAAACGTTTTTTACAACTATGTTTCTAAGTGATATCACATGCAGTGACGTGTAGCTACTTTGGTGCCGTCTTTCTTGTTTAAATAATAATAAGGATTATTTGGCAATATCAAAATTATTTGATAACAATAATTTGAGACGTGACTTGATAAATCAATTTATTTTTTTTTTTTTTTGCGAATGCATGTTATTGAATCGTCAAAAAACGGTGGATGGACTCACTAAAAATGATATAACTTTTGTTCTGTTGAAACAATAGCTTGGTGAAATTAGTGTGGCTGCTGTATATACGTAAAAATGAATTTCCTTTAAGCATGTAAAATTTGATTTGAAAATTCTTAATTCCTTCTTTATTTCTGGCCAAGATATTGACAAAAACCTATAGGGGTACTTTTTTTGCCCACCCTGTAGATGACGTATATACAATGTAAATGACTGTTTATTGCAACTGTATATAGGATAATCCTTGTATTACTATTTTTTTATCAATCTAAACATAATGCCTTTATGTCTATATGCAATTATGCATGTATACACTTTATCGAAACTAAAAATTATTGTTAGGGAACACAATGCATCTTTATTGCCTGCAGTAAACTACGGCCAGTGTATCTACAACCATGGAGTGCCATTAAAATGAATTCCATCGTATAACGTCATATACAGCTTGGTTTTATCGAGAGTCAAACTTTATATTTCACATTTTTCTGTCTACACTACAGAAAAGCCATGAACTATTGCACATGTCTGATGAAACAGGTTTATACGTTCACAATAACACGTGGTGCTCGTCCATTTGACACGTGATGTTCTAGAAATACATTACATATAGCAGTGCCATGCCCACATGCATGTATTCAGATACGTGCCCACCGGGCCCCACCCCCATTAAGTTTCAAGCTTTCAATCAATGCACAGGGAAAAGGTGCTTCTATATAATTGAATGCTTTGTCTTTTTGGCCATCAATTTCACATCGAATGCGACCAAATAATTATTTTGGTTTGTGTCTATATCTGTATACATGTTAAACTGTGTGTGGTCTTAATTCATGCAGTGTTTCGCTTTTAAAATCGTCAGAGAAATGAAGATATAACAAAATTGTTTATACGGTTATCTATATATATATGTTTTTAAGCGTATACAAACGCCATGCAAAACGTTATTCTGCTTCATCTGTAGCCTAAGTAGTATATAGACAATATGTCTATCTTCAAAGTTCACATGTATATATATATGATCTATTATAGGCTATCGGCGAACCATGCATCAATGAGCCTGCAGAGTTTTTACTTTACATCGGCAAAAATATGATATATAACCATGGTATGAATGAGCCTCTTTAATATTTTTGCCTTATAGTCCACATCTATAACATTTATGTATACATAGACCAACATTCGTGTCTTTAAATTGTATACTTTGCCCGATGCGCCTCCGTCTATGATAATGGAGTTATGCAATTTGTATACATATCATTCAACTGTTCCGCCGACCGATATCTATTATAGACGAGATGTTCACAGAGATCTGTATCATAGATACATTGTGTGTATGAAATGTGTTACACGTGAAGTGAAATGTACTTGTGAACATTCGGACACTTGACGATTCATCAATCATGCATTTATGAAATCTGTTCATCTATAATAGTGCTTTTTATATAGGAAGTGCACGATGGCTAAAAATTGTTGTCTGTCAGCTATTGCACTTATGAGTCACGAAGGAGCAAGTGGTTAATTTCCCATTTATTCCAATCACAGAGTATAATTATGTATACCAAACTACATGATCAAATTTAAGTAAATGTGCAAACTTACACTACAGGCAAAAATGCAGTGGCGGATCCAGTACTGTTTGCGGGGGGGGGGGGGGACAAAATCTTTGGTCTTAGGACAGGGAAAAATTTTCTCATTGGTCGCCCAAAAGTTGATGACCTTTTTTAGTCATTGGTCTTTGGCTGAGAAAATACAAGTACCTTTTCATCCGCCAAAAAAGTTGATGACCTTTTAAAATTATTTTTAGTTCTCAGGCCGAAAACCGAACGGGGGCCACGTCCCATGCAATTTTTTAATGGGGGGTAAGGGGGGGCAATATGCCATGACACCTCTATTCGTGTTGCTAATCTCAAACCGAATGGGGGCCATGTCCCATGGCAGTTTTAAATGGATTGGACCATGGCCGGATTGGCCCCCTGGATCCGCCCCTGCAAAAATGCAACCTATAATTGTGCATAGGGCCTATAATACATGGAATACTTGTTTAAATAATTATAGTAGATTATGTTCGTGCATTTATATGCTTTATTTTGGATGGAATTTGTGTTTAGTTGAACCTATTTGAGTTACATGCACCGTGGATTGGCGAAGAACTAAGTTTTTGTCAATATCGTGGCCATGCAGAAATAAGAATTGGTTTAGATCACATTTCACAGGCTTAAAGGCAATTATCCAAATTTAACCAAACTGTGAAAATGTGATTTACAAATTCTTACTTGGTCAAGATATCGACAAAAACCGTATAGGGTGGGTCTTTTTTTACCTATTACTCCATATATCATGCAGATTGAAATGTTAGCCAATCATACATGAATGGAAATGCGTCGTCTTTTAATCAGGCTGCAAATGCGATTAATGCGAAACTGATGTCAGCTGTTCGTGGAGTAAAACGTGAGACTCGCATTGATTTTCATGCAATAATTATACACTCTCATCTAAACGACATAATTAGCATATAGGCCTATTGTATAGAATGTTCAGAATTTTCTTTTCAGACTAATCTCGTGTATAATTTGCAATTATTACTGTTTCTGTAAATAACTGTTATAATATATATGACGAAATAATGTGGATATTGTCAGTGAGATATTTTCGTAAAGCAAGAATATAAATATTTTTATAAAAAGTATTCGCTTTGTTTCGTCAAAGTCCGCAGTCACATAAATATCAAGTGCATGCATGTGCCCCTTGCTTCATCATGCATGCATGACTCATCATGAATGAGAAAAATTCAATTTTAATCATTTCCTGAAGTGAGTTTCACATTGTACTTAATGATTTTTATATAGAATATATGCACCACACATGGCTGATGTGTTAAGCCTGTCCTCAATTCCATTTTTCGTATAAAGCGCCAGAACCGCCTTATTATCTCATTGTCCATATATATAGTTGTTCGATACGCTAATCGCCATGTTTTGAATCTGTTTATTCCTCGGACACAGAGCATGCGCACCGTCTGCATGCAGCTTCCTTTACATGTGTACTTAAGGACTTGTACGCCAGATGTTGGACATTGCCGTCGATATCAGACTGACAGGACATGCATGGTTATGTATACCTGCCTGCAGCTGCCAACTGAACACATGTTTCTGCCCTATATATAGAAGTGCTCCCTCCTCAGCGAGGGATTAATCCTAGCCGGAAGGAAAAGAATATAGAAGTGCTCGATAGTGGTTAGCGCAGAGATCCTGAGTGGTCGAGTGGGTTTGTAGCCCGCTCGCCACGCCGCCAACCCGAGTTCGATTCCCGGTCGGTCGGTTTATCAGAGATTAATTTCTCGGATCTTTACTGCGGGTGGCTCGGTCGCAATATAAACGTGGAGTGTGAGGTTGTACTCTGCCTCCGACACTAATCATCTTCCATATGAAACAGTGTCGTTAAGCCCGAATACAACAACAAGTGGTTAGCGCAAGGAACAGAGCAGAAATTTGGATCGCCACTATAATTATAGCTGAATACCCAGATATATGATGATCACGCACCGTCGGTTGGAGGATTAGACGACGAGGGAGAAGACTTGCTAGTTGTTACTCGCCATCATGTGCCGAGGGCCCTCGGATGCCGAGGCTAAGAAAATGAAGAAGCTGGTACTTAAAACTTCTATATAGCTAATTTAAGAAACTGCACTTCTTCTTCTTCTTCCTCCTCCTCCCCTACTCCGCTTCTTCTTCTTATTCATCCTCCTCCTCCTCCTCCTCCTCCTCTTCTTCCTCTTCTTCTTCTTCTTCTTCTTCTTCTTCTTCTATTCTTCATATTTGTCTTCTTCTCTTTTTTTCTTATTCTTATTTTTCTTTTTAAATTGATTTTTTTCTATACTTCGTCTTCTTTTCTTCTTCGTCTTCTTCTTGTTCTTGTTCTTCCTTTTTTCTTTTTCTTCTTCTTTTCTTCTTCTTCTTTCTTTTTTCTTTCTTTCTTTCTTTCTTTCTTCTTCTTCTTCTTCTTCTTATTCTTCGTCTTCTTCTTCTTCTTTTCTTCTTCTTTTCTTATTTTCTTCTAATAATTTTTCTTCTTCGTCTTCTTCTTTTTCTTCTTCTTCTTCTATTCTTCATATTTTGCTTCTTCCTCTTCTTTTTCTTTTTTTACTTCTTGTTATTTTTCTTCTTCATATTTTTCTACTTTTCTTCTTCTTCGTCTTCTTCTTCTTTTCTTCTTCTTTTCTTATTTTCTTCTAATAATTTTTCTTCTTCGTCTTCTTCGTCTTCTTCGTCTTCTTCTATTCTTCATATTTTTCTTCTTCCTCTTCTTTTTCTTTTTTACTTCTTATTTTTCTTCTTCATATTTTTTCTACTTTTCTTTATCTTCTTCTTCTTCTTTTTCTTCTTCTTCTTCTTTTTCTTCTTCTTCTTCTCCTTATCTTCCTCCTCCTCCTCCTTTTCTTCTTCTTCTTCTTCTTCTTCTTCTTCTTCTTCTTCTTCTTCTTATTCTTCTCTGCATACTGCTTTGCATTCTTCTTCTCTTTTTAATTCAATTCAATTCAATTTCTTTATTGGTACGCTTGCTGCAGTCACACAAATGGTAAAAACAAAGATTATAAACAACACCAAAGTATCACAAATAATAGATACCATGGGCATAAATTTAACCGATAACTTTAATAAAGTATATATGCACAATTGCATTCGTAAGGCATGATCTATACTCCGGCTTCTTCGCAGTCTTTTACTTATAACCTTTCCCTTTCTTCTTCTTCATCGTCTTTTTCTTCTTTACATTCTTCCTCACATTCTTTCTCTTCTTCGCATTCTTCGCATTTCTACTTCTTCCCTTTTTTTCCTAATCGCATTCTAGGAATTCCTTTGCTCTGCATTCTTCTGCGCATTCATCTTTTTCATCGCATTCGTCTTCTTCTTCTTCTTCTTCTTCTTCTTCTTCTTCTTCTTATTCTGATTCTTGCTCTTCTTCTTCTTTGTCTTCGTCTTTTTCGTCTTCCTATTTCTTATTCTTAATCGTCCTGTTCTTCTTTCCCAATTTGTCGCATTCTTCTTCGCATTCTTAATTCTTTCTCTTCCTAACTCTTCATCCTCTTCTTCTTCATCCTCTTCTTCTTTATCATCATCATCTTCTTCTTCTTCCTCTGATTCACATTCTTCCTCGTATAAGCTTACTTCGCATTTTTGTTTTTAGCGTTTTCTCATGATTCGCATTCTTTTCCCTCTTTTTTGCATTCTTCTTGGCATTCTTCAATTTTTCACATTCTTCGCATTCCTCTTCCCATTCTTCCTCTTCTTCGCATTCTTCACATTCTTCGCATTTTATCGAATATTTCAAACTGACACACATCCTAATTAACAATAAGTATGAATTCACAATAATTAATTGATTATGAATGTGCAGTGCACGGCAGAAAAGATTCCATCGGCCCGAAAGGCCCATAATGCTCGTTTTACCAGCGCCATCTAGCGAAGGAAAGGTGGAGTCAACTTCGGGAGGTGTATACATCAGAAGGCAAGCAAGCATGCATGCACGCGTCCGTGCTAAGCTTCTGCTCTTCGTGTCATTGTATGTGTGTATGTATGTATGTATGTATGTATGTATGTATGTATGTATGTATGTATGTATGTATGTATGTATGTATGTATGTATGTCTGTCTGTCTGTCTGTATGTATGTATGTATGTATGTATGTATATGCATGTATGTATGTGTGTATGTATGTATGTATGTATGTATGTATGTATGTATGTATGTATGTATGTATGTATGTATGTATGTATGTATGTATGTCTGTCTGTCTGTATGTATGTATGAATGTATGTATATGCATGTATGTATGTATGTATGTATGTATGTATGTATGTATGTATGTATGTATGTATGTATGTATGTATGTATGTATGTATGTATGTATGTATGCATGTATGTATGTATGCATGCATGCATGTGCATGAATGCATACATATGCATGCATGTATGTATGTATGTATGTATGTATGTATGTATGTATGTATGTATGTATGTATGTATGTATGTATGTATGTATGTATGTATGTATGTATGTA
Organism: Lumbricus rubellus; assembly: GCA_945859605.1. NCBI lineage: Eukaryota > Metazoa > Annelida > Clitellata > Crassiclitellata > Lumbricidae > Lumbricus > Lumbricus rubellus. Next base: position 21,414,295 of record OX243813.1, on the reverse strand, counting down.
TGTATGTATGTATGTATGTATGTATGTATGTATGTATGTATGTATGTATGTATGTATGTATGTATGTATGTATGTATGTATGTATGCATGCATGCATGTATGTATGTATGCATGTATGTATGTATGCATGCATGCATGCATGCATGATGTATGTTATACAACTCAAGTCTCGCCAATTTCCGACTCACGGATCGCGGAAACATATAATCTGGTGAGCCCATATATAAACAGAGTATACAATATACATAATTATATACTGCAGCTGGCCCCACTTTGGTCGTTCGGAACGATCGACTGTATCCTGTTTGGAAAGTTAGAATCGACATATATTACAAGCGTGAAGTCCTGCAGCTCTTGCAATGCGTATAGCTGCACGATGCGTGTATACCCGGCGTTGCCCGGAAAATTTCGGTTTTTGGCCACGCCTCACCCCCGCTCCCACTTCGCTCCTCTCACTCCGCCCTCTTCCAGGGCATCGCGGTCCGATACCCAAGGATAGCGTGCGATCACCGTTGACAAATATTATCATTATACTATATTGTGAATCCGCTGAGGTTTCTGCAAGGTTGAAGAGTTGACACTGCAAATGTTCATGCATGCAGATACGATCCGATTTTAATTAGTCTATATTATTAGTGTCATTGTTTTCTCTTATAATATATACCTGCATGCAGCATTAACCTGATGATTGGGGGCGCGCATCCTATGCAAATCTCCGAATGGGGGGGGGGGGGCATGACCGGATCGTTCCTCTGGATCCGCCCCTGCATGGCTGGCTTGCAATGCAGCATGTTATAACTTATGAAACATGACATCTGCAGATGTACAACTGAAAGCTTCTCATTCACCGCGACAGATTGTATAAATATGCAGAAGTCATGCATGAGAAACTCTTTACATGTCCCTTGCATGTGATACATATATGGGAGTGGGGGTTGGGGTGCAACTGTGCATGAACGAGTGCTTTAAGGTAACGATAAACCTCAATGGATGCAGACATTCAGCCATGCATGATTACATGCATGCATAGCAATTTATGTGGCGCATGATCAAGAAGAGACAATCCTCAGAAGCGCCTTCTGCGTGCAGTATATATATCACAACACAAAGCTCAATAAAGGCTTTATGTATACATTGTCAACCGTTGACGGTATACAGGCATACATGATACATACATGCATATATGTATATAATATATTTACAAAGAAGAAAAGTGTATATGTAACTAACTTCGTATACACATATGGTCTATATGTTGCACAAAACATTTGAATCAGTCGAATGATTGCTAGCAAATTTTCCACGAGTATACTTTATATAGGCCTACGCCCACAAAAACATAGATCTATGCAAGGGTGCCATGGAGGTTCGCGATTCCAAAATCTTACTCTTTTGCCTTGCTCGCCATATATAACGAGGCACGGCCATTTCACCGTTGTACAGTAACTTTCGTGTCGTCATGTATTTCCGAAGGCCATAAACACGTTTACACTATACACTCGCAATTCAAGCGGATTCACAAAATCATGAACGGATGCTCGCATGCGTAGTCTTTCTCCTCGAATTTGGCCCAAGAACATCATTCAAAAGTTTTTGTGCAACATAGGCCTGTATGTAGGCCTATATACGAAGTTAGTTACATATACACTTTTCTTTTGTTCTGTTAGATATATTTGCTTTCACATATCGTTTTCTTCTGGGGGAGGGAAATAATTATATGTGCATGCAAACAGCTCAAGATTTTTCCGGGAATGTTATTCCTGGAGAACTCCCTTCTCCACTCCCCCCACAGGAGCGGATCCGGGGGTCAATCCGGTCGTGCCTCCCCCCATTAAAAATGCATGGGACGTGGCCCCCATTTGATTTCAACAAGCTTTAAAAGTATATATATATATAATATACGACTAGAGAGGTCATAGTATATTCCCAAGGGATTACGACCAGATGGCTAAAAAAGGTCATCAGTTGTTTTGGCATGCAAGGAAAATTTTTATATATATTTTCCAGACATCTCGGCCAAATGACTAAAAAATCATCAGATTTTCATGGCAAAGACCACTTAAAATTTTGGCTTCCCATTCGAAAATTTCTGTATCCGCCCCTCCCCCTCCCAGATACGTCTAGATTAAACGCTACAATTAGCCTAAACTCATATGAAGTTTGCGACAATGCTAATATTTCGATTCTGCATGAGTCAGCCTGCAGTCTATAGGCCTATATAGTGCAGGATGCTTATTCTGCAGTACATCACAGTTAGGACCATGCATTCCATAGGACTGTATATAGGTTACATAAACGGACGAATAGCTCGATGTAGGCTACACAATCACCAGCTTTTAAAGCCAACCGATCACTGCATAAAACACGAAGTCCATGGTCTGTGAATCAAACACGCCTGCTAACTCGTAGGATTTTTTTCAGCTCATGTAGAGGCGGAATAGGCAGTCAAAGTGGTGGTGCAGACAACATGATTGGTTGAGGGCGGAGGAAACTCTTGGGAGGTGGAGCTAAAATCACGAGTGTCCGACACGCCTCCTTTTCCCCGAGGTGCGCACACGTATCTTCATATCATGCCAGAAGTTTATACCAATGTCCTTACATCTCTGATCCAACTCTTGCATTTCCACGCATATCAGTGGATAGTGATATTAATGATTTCCTTTATGCTCGAGCTGCTTTTACAGAACAACGTATACATGTGTCGAACATTGTGTATGGACTAAGCTTAGTCATTAAATTTTATCTGGCGAAATCATGATCGTATTTTAATCGTCGACTCATTCTTAGGCCTATAGTCTACTATATACATAGACCTCTTTTTGGATAAATAGGCTCATTATAGTCATTAGTGAATTTATTAGGCCTCAAATTCAAGCTTGCTCTCACGTGATACGTTAAATTTTGTATATGTAGGCAAGCATATAGATTTGTATACTTTTTGTGTATACCTGTAGGCTAGACACTCAAATATAGCGCCTTTCGTATATGCCATAGGATAGAGCGTATAGGACTATAGCTATCGATTTTGCAATTTGTGTATACGTGCACTTGTTATAGCGCCCCTTCAAGCTCGCTACTCAGAGGCGCTCCCGAATGCAAAGCGGACACTGCATCGGAGTTTCACGCCGAAGCGCTGAGCACTGGTGAGTGAAGGACTTGCCCAAGGTCCTTACGCGGCGAGGTGGATTCGAACCTCGAACCTTCCGGCTCCAAGGCAACGACGCCACCACTACACTACCGCGACCCATGCACATTGAAATCTCTTAATCGATTTCCAATTTACCGCTTTTGCACCGATATATCTTTGACATTACATCTGTACGAAAATCGTGTGTTCTTCCGCGATTTTGTCGGTCCCCGACAAAATAGCCCCGAACTGTTTTGACGGGACTATTTTTTTGACGGGGCTATTGTGTCGCTGAGCGATTTTGACGTGGCTGTTTTGTCGGTGGGCGATTATGACGGGGCTGTTTTGACGGGGCTACTTTGACCGGGCTATTATGACGGGATGCCGGGAATGGAATCACACAGTCGACGGAAATGTAAACTATACCTCCTTAATTCCCGCATGGATGTCTTATGTGAATTAACCTGTATCGTTATATCTTCTTTTCTGCAAATTTTCACTTCTCACTTTTCGTCTATATATAGTTATTCCAAATCGAACTTATAGACAAAAACCATTATCTATTGTCTACGAGAGTAAGAAGTGGAGTATAGGGACACAGTCACCCACTATTGATCCCCGTTCGAAGAGGGAGCAATACATTTGGAGAGGGAGACAATACATGAGCAGTATCTATGCTTCTTTGATTTCTTTCCACACGTGTCCTTATGATAGGCCTACTTCCCCTCTGCTTTGCTTCATCATTCATCTCATTTTCGTCTCAGATTCTCTCACACTAATTCCTTTGTCCCGACAGGATTTCCCACCAGATTCCCTGCAGCAGCAACGTGTCCTTTAGCACGTGACTGTCCGATTAGCGATGACCTTTTCTTGAAGGGTCGACTTCCTGCGTGACCAATTAACATCGTTAATTAGATCTAATGACCGTGTATATTCGTCACCGAACATATACGTCACTCACCGTCCGATTGACTGCCTCATAAACGACCGCCTTTGTATCGGGGTCAAGCGATGCCATCTTGGGGCGGTGCCGACCGTCTATCGTTCGCCTGGGTGGTCTGGCCCTCTGTCGTCTACCGTCCTGCCGCCGCCGTCTCCCCCGTGTAAGGCCCTGCATGGCGTCGCGACCCACGCGTGGGACACCCTCTACCGGGTCTACCCCATGTCCGCGTCTCGCCAATATAGGAAAGTCTTCTGGCCTGTGCCAGGATTTCTTAAGAGCTGCATGTGGACGCGACGCTCAGTGGGTCAAATATGGCGCATGTTGAATCGTTGCAGAGTCGTTGAAAAACTCAACTATTTCCCACGAAATCCCAATAGCTGCTATTGCACATTAGGTCATTTAAATTCGATTTGGAATTTCTAGTATATAAATATATTATGTACTAAAATAATGCAAAGTTGAATTTAGATTGGCTAATGTGAAAAAAAATTTAAAGCAGGCTCTTAATACCAAGGTTTTACTATGAAAGCAATGACCATTCTTTATTTAAATATTTAATATATGACAGCTGAAAAATATTTTATAAGAATTTTAAATAATTTTATTATCACACTTCCAACAGAAACTATAGCGTTCATAGACGAGCAAATCTTTAGTGATAATTTATCAATTAATATATCAATTTGAAATTCTTCTTCTTTAGGTTTGCTGCCTCTCAGCAGGTCCAGATGCCCAACGACGCCACTCTTCTCGATGTTGTGCTTTTTCTTTGAGTTTTCCAATTTGAAATAAAGGGAGTAAATTGAAGATATCTTTCAGTATCGCTCAGGCATTAGACAGATTCGTCCAACATTTACAAGCTTGAACAGCAACAACTAACTTGTAAGCGAGTTCTTTGAAAACGAACTTGGATTTT